>WEDG01003376.1:0-186130 GCA_017591395.1 Schistocephalus solidus | reverse complement strand
CGCACCATAAAGGAACACAACGCCAACCTAAATATAGTCTTCACAACCCTCAGAATTGCTGAACTAACACCGCACCCTAGCAAATGCGTCTTTTTAAGACCATAGGTAAGCTTTTTGGCTATCGTTTATCGCTGTGACAGATTGCTACGATCCCAAAAGATAAACCAAATTCAAAAACTTGACGACCCCGATGAACCAAACTCAAGTGCGGAGTTTCGTCGGGTTAGCGTCATACTACCGCCGGTTTATCCGTAGCTCTCACGTGCACATCCACCATTTCCATAAACTGACAGAGAATGGCAGAACCTTTAAATAGACCCCTGAATTCGACGAGGCTTTCCGTACCCTAAAATCAGCACTATGTTCAGCACCCGTCTTTGCGTTACCAAATACACAAACTGAAGCTCCACCTTTCATCCAGGATACTGACGCTAGCAGTTTCGCAATTGGAGCCGTCTTCTCCCAGACAGATAACCATAGGTAATAACACCCTATCTGCTTTGCCAGGTACACACCCTCGAAGATACAACGAAACTACTGCACGTTACAACGGGAATTGTTGGCTATCGTTGCGTTCGTTCGACATTTTCAAATTTTCTGAGAGGCAGGCGCTTCTTGCTAGGCACCGATCACAGGACACATAAATGGCTACAGTCATTCAGAGACTCACTCGACCAGCTAGCCCATTGGCAAGAAATCCTGCAAGACTTCGACTTCAAATGTCAATACCACCCAGGTTCAAAGCATACGAACGTATACGCTTTATCCCGCCTAAGGTCCACTACACCAACAAAAGATGACATGCCAGAACCGAAAGTAAACTCAATTATTGTGGAAGAACAGACAAGAGATGTGTTGTATCCAGGTCAACAGAGAGACCAGGACACTGAGAACCAGCAAATTTTACAGGGCAAGCGTAAGTTAACTTCAAAAGAGATGCTCGGTTCCAGCCAAGGTATAAGACACCTCCTCTATCAATGGCTGCACCTCACACTATAAAACGATATCCTTTTTTACCACGAACAATTTGCAAAATTTTTACGTCCCGTAGTACCTGTTTCGATTGCCCAAAGTGTGTTGAAAGACTTCCATAAAGAGTTAGGACAAAGAGGAAAGAAACAAACAGAGCTGACAGCTCATACTCGCTTTTGGTAGCCCCACCTGTAGTTGTATGTTTTGCAACACGTGTGTTACCTTTAAATCTCCTATCCCATTGCCAAGGGCACCCATGCAACCGTTGATAACTGGTTTCTCGGGCGAACGCGTTGGTCTCGACATCATGGGACCTTTGCAAATATCTGTACGGGGTTACGAGTACATATTATTCATGATAGATTACTTCACTAAATGGGTCGAAGCGATACTTCTGTTTCACCAAGACCCCCAATCCGTGGCAAACGCCATTACCCTCGAATGGGTTTTTCATTGAGGTGAACCCCTGCCATTCCATTCAGATTGATGTTCAAATTTTGACTCAGGGCTATTTTAAGAAGTTTGTCAATTACTTTATGTCCACAAAACACGTACAACTCCATACTAACCAGAAGGCAATGGGTTGGTCAAGAGAACCAACCCGACTCTTAAAAACATACTCCTAGCTTTCCTACAAGAAGCTCTTAATCACGGTTGGGATGCCCACCTTCCCATCTGATTACTAGCATACTGGGGTTCAACACACTCCACTAGCGGTTTTACACCACATTTATAGAACACAGGACGCGACTTACTCCTTCCAAGCGATTTAAACCACCCTCTACACACTGCAGACCCAACGATAACCACTGAATATGGCACACACCTCTTTCAAGTTATTCCACAAGCACAAAATGCAGCCCGGTCCTCTATAAAAGCTTCTTCAACACATTAAAAAATGAACAATGCACGTACAGGTTCTGGACAACCCTTCCAACTGGTGACTTAGTCTTCCACTTCAACACAGTACCACCCCGTGGCACGGCCTCTAAGTTTCACCACCCCTCGCGGGGCTCCTTCATCATTTACACACTTTTCTCCCTTCCAACTTCCTGGTTATGGATGTAGTTTAACCCCAGGCTAGCCCATTTACAGCCCATTTTTCAAAATTCAAACCATACTGCGGTCGACTCCCCTCGTGTTCACCTGACATTCTACCCATCTTACACATTGATTAAGTTCCCCCGTTGCCGTTGAAGTAGTAATCTCGTTACCTACTGTTGGCGTAGGCACTGAGGACAGTGCCCAAACTCACGAGAAAACATACAGGACGGACCGAAACTAGCGGGGTTTTTAAAAACACGTTCACTTTCCTTTCCCTTACCGACTCCAGCAACTATGATGGTAGTCGAATACCCGATGATCAACGACCCTCAACCTTCAAGGGATCAACCGTCTGACAATATTCCCTTCGCTGTGTAAACACACACACAAACCCGACAGTTCGACCGTCGTAGTTCGACTATGTCCACCGTATGCTCCATGGAAGGGTGGAGCAGGGACAGTGACTTGCACGTGAATTAGTTTTAAGTGATAGTAGCCTTGTGCTGCAGCTACCGCACTCGCTCCTCCTCCCCCATCTGAGACCGGTGTCAAGACAGAGTCAGGAAGACCGGAGATGGGAGAGGGCACAGGTGGCTGGAGCGGCTGGAGCCGCCTCTGTGCGTGCCACCACACCTGGCACGGATCCCACGGAGTGGGAGTGCCATAAAGGCCACATTAAGAAGGAGCCATTGCAACTCGACTCTCAGTCCGCCAGTCAGCCACTCCACACAAAACACACATTGGGCTGACCACGTGGTCTGAGTTATCCCGTCAGTTGGCAACCTTCCAAGCCCCGGCTTTTAGCCCACCATGATAGTTTCAAGCGCGTCAGATTGTTTATAGTGAGGAAAATACGCTGAGCTCTCGACCTCACACTCTCCCCACCACCACAATCAGACAACTGTCCGAGCCGATCAGTTGTCTGATGCGGAAGCGGGCGCAGCTGCTGGTGACCTCGTCTACGTGTACTACGTACACGACCTGGCCCCCCAAACACAAGCACCAGGATTTCACACAACAGGGGGTTGAACGGCTTACATCTCACATGTGTGAGATAGCCAGAGGTCACGTTAAGAAGGAGCCATCGCAGCCTGACTCTCAGACCACCAGTCAGCCACTCCACACAACACACATTGGACAAACTGCGAGGTCTGAGTGTAATTGTCAGTTGGCAACCTTCCAACCGCGGCACTCAACGTTACCGCACTCTCTTCTCCTCCCCCACCTGAGCCCGGTCTCATGACACAGTCAAGAAGACCGGAGATGGGAGAGGGCGCAGGTGGCTGGTGCGGCCGGAGCCGCCCCTGGGCGTGCCACCACACCTGGCTCGGATCCCACAGAGTGGGAGTGCCATAAAGACCACATTAAGAAGGAGCCATTGCAGCCTGACTCTCAGTCCGCCAGTCAGCCACTCCACACAAAACACACATTGGGCTGACCACGCGGTCCGAGTTATCCCGTCAGTTGGCAACCTTCCAAGCCACGGCTTTTAGCGCACCGTGATAGTTTCAAGCGCGTCAGATTGTTTATAGTGAGGAATATGCGCTGAGCTGTCGACCTCACTTTCCCTCACCCCCACCAGTCAGACTACCGTCCGAGCCGGTCAGTTGCCTGATGTGGGAGTGGGCGCATTGGCTGACGGATCGGCGTACCCGTCTTCGCGCGCCACAGCACGACCTGGCCCCCATAACGCACACACCAGGATTCACAAACTCAGGGGATATGGAGCAGCCATCGCCGTCTGACTCCCAGTCCACTGGTCAGCCACTCGACACACACAGCACATACACTGAGCCGACGGCGTGGTCTGGTGGAAGCGTCAGATTGGCAGTCTTCAGCCACGGTTTCTAGGAAACCGTGATATACCTGGTAAATGGTGATTGTGAGGGTGTTGTCGATGTATTGGTGTAGGTAGTGTGCGCTGATGTAGCTTAGCCTCCGGTGGTTTACCGGAGGTTGTCGTGGAGGCGCATGTGTCCTAATAGGCCCATGCGGTGTGTAAATGTGCGGGAGCAGTGAGGGCAGTGAAGGCGGGCGCGTCGACTGTATGTCGGAGCCCCAGGCACTGGTTCACCAGCCTCCGTGCGATGGATTCGCAGGTGACCGACCAGGCCGATGCGTGAGTTGAAGTTGCGGGCGCAGTGTGGGCAGGAGAAATCGGTAGAGGCTGGGGCGATGTCATTCATGGTAGTGGGGGTGGCAGGGGCGCTAAGAATGGCAGGAGCGGAGGGTGTGCATGGTGTATCGGTGTTGTCGGCATTGTGGTGAATTCCGCTGTCATGGATGCGCATGTGACCGAATAGGCCCATGCGATGAGTGAATGCGCGAGGACAGTGAGGGCAGTGGAGGCGACGATCTCTGCTGTGTGATGGTGTTCCAGGCACTGGCTCACCGGTCTCTGTACGATGTATTCGCAAGTGACCGACCAGGCCGATGCGTGAGGTGAATGTGCGGTCGCATTGAGTACAGCTTAGGAGAGATTCCCCATCGCTGATGGTGGTTGTGGTGGTAGTGAAGGCGAAGGCGGTGGTGGTTGCGGTGGTGGGGGTAACAGGCGATGAGTAGATGGATGTGGTCTCTATGATGGTGGGAGTAATGGAATTGATGCCAGGAGTGAGGGTGGGGAGTCAGAAGGAGGGTTGGCAGAATTTGACGTAGAAATTGGAATTGTCGGATTGTTGGTGCATTGCGTCCGAAGATGTCCGACCAGGCCGATTCGCGCGCGGAAGATGCGTTGACAGCGCGGGCATGTTGGCAGGGCCTGGGCATTGGCGGTGTTGGTCCGGGGCGCTGGTGACTTTCGTGCCGCTCTTTTGGTCTTGGCGGCGGCGATCCGGTTGGCCTCGTAGATTGCTGAACCAGTCTTCACTGATCTTCTCCATGCCGGTCTATCCTGGGCGAGGTCCTCCCAGGTCGCCGAGTTGATTTGCAGTTGCTTCAGCGATTTCTTCAAAGTGTCCTTGTAGCGTCGTTTTGACCTCCCTGCCGGCGAGAACCCGTAGCGACATCTCCGTAGAAAAGTCGTTTGGGTAGTCGCTCGTCGTCCATTCTTACCAGGTGGCCGCTCCATCGCAGTTGCACTTGCCTCAGCATGGCATGGATGCTGAGGATTCCGGTCCGCTCCAGGACTTCCGTGTCCGGTATCCTGTCTTGCCATCTCAGCTTCAGTATTCTGCGGAGGCAGCTGAGATGAAAGTGATTCAGCTTCCTGGCTTGGTTCGAGTAGACGGTCCAGGTTTCCGCTCCGTAAAGGAGTGTCGTCAAGACGACGGCCTTGTACATCTTCAGTTTGGTGTTCAGGTGAATACCGTGGCGATTCCACACGGAGGCCTGCAGCCGGCCGAAGGCCTGACTAGCTTTGGAGATCCGTTGGGCAACCTCGTCATCGATTCTCGTGTTGCGCGACATCGTGCTTCCTAGATAAGCGAAGGTTTCCACGTTTTTGAGTTGAGCACCGTTGACATTGATTCGAGGAGCATTGTATTCCGCGCTGGGTGGCGGCTGGTGCATGACAACCGTTTTGGCTGTACTGATTGTTAATCCGAAATCGGCGCAGCCTTCGGCGAAGAGGTCCATGCTCCTTTGCATGTCCTCCTCCGTCACGGTGTTAAGGGCGCAGTCGTCCGCGAAGAGCAAGTCATGGACTGTAGTCGTAGACACGCGCGTTGGAGCCTGCATACGCCGACTGTTGAGAAGGTGCCCGTCAGTTCTGTAGGCGATGCGGATACCAGGCTGCTCATCACGGTAGGCGTCCATCAGCATAGCCGAGAACATGAGACTGAAGAGGGTGGGGGCCAGTACGCAGCCCTGCTTCACTCCGTTGGTCACTGCGAATGCTTCGGATACCGTCCCGTTGTCAGTGACGCGCGCCGTCATCCCGTCATGAAGCTGACGCACCATGTGCGTGAACCGCTCAGGACAGCCAAATTTCTGCATGACTTTCCACAGTCCGTCACGATTCACCGTGTCAAAGGCTTTCGTTAGATCCACGAAGGTAGTGTATAGGTGAGTTCGCATCTCCTGACACTTCTCTTGTAGCTGGCGGGCGGCAAAGATCATATCGGTTGTTCCGCGGTGTCGGCGGAAGCCACATTGGCTTTCCGGGAGCAGGCCCTGCTCTAGGTGACCGTTAAGACGATTGAGAAGGATACGGGCGAAGATCTTCCCGGCGATGTTGAGCAACGAGATGCCTCTGTGATTATCACAGAGTTGCCGGTTCCCCTTCCGTTTGTAGAGATGGACGATGGTCGCGTCTTTGAAATCCTGAGGAACTTGTCCTTGGCGCCACATCTCCTGGAAGAGTGTTGTGAGTTCTGCCATCAGCCGGGGCCCACCGTGCTTGTAGACTTCCGGTGGGATTGCGTCGGATCCCGGTGCTTTACCGCTGGAAATCTGCTGCACGGCCCGGATGGTTTCTGGTAGGGAAGGCGGCAGATCCAGGTCATTGTTCGTGTCCACTTGAGGGAGCCGGTCAATGGCAGCATCGGAGATGGCTGATGAGCAATTAAGGACACTTCTGAAGTGCTCGGCCCAGCGCTTCAGAATTTGCGATTTCTCTGTCAGCAGTGTTGTGCCGTCAGAGCTGAGCAGCGGTGCGGACCCCTTGATACACGGGCCGTAGATGGCCTTGATGGCTTTGAAAAGTTTTTCATTTCATTGCGGTCCGCATACCCCTGGATTTCCTCAGCCTTTCGGATCATCCAGGCATCCTGCATCTCCCGCAGCCGTTGTTGTACAAGGCGCCGGCATCTGAAAAGGCTGCTTTGGTGGCGTCAGTCCGAAGGTCCATGTAGGCTTTGTGTAGTCTATTCTTCTCCGCGAGTAAGTTGCTGATGTCGGCGTCATTGTCGTCAAACCAGTCCTGGTGTCGACGGTGTGCGCGTCCGAGTACATCGAGGGCGGTGGACTGGATGACATTTCGCAGTTGACACCATCGTGTCTCCACGGTAGCGTTATCATCTGGAGCATGCAGGTCCTCCAGTTTCTCGGTTATTTGGTTGCTGAAATCAAAACAGTGAGCAGGCAAATTTAATAAAAGAGTATTTAACTTACATGGCGGCCTCTTACCTTGGGGCCTTCGTCGGGGTTGCAGTCGGAGCCTCATCTGGGAGATGACGAGGCGGTGATCTGTCCAACCATCGGCATCGCGGATCGCCTTGGTTACCAGCACGTCCTGTCGATCTCGCCTCCGGACGAGAACATAGTCCAGCAGATGCCAGCGCCGCGACCGAGGGTGCATCCACGTGGCCTTCTCCCGCGTCGGAAGGCGGAAGAAGGTGTTGGTCAGCAGGAGACGGTGTTCCGCACACGTGCGCAGAAGAAGGAGGCCGTTATCGTTGCAGCTACCGAGACCGTGGGGACCCAGCACTCCCTGCCAGGCAGCGTGGTCCGTCCCGACGCGGGCATTGAAGTCACCAAGGACAATTAACTTGTCCTCTTTCGGCACAGTCGCCAGCAAGGCGTGCAGGTCCTCGTAGAATTTGTCCTTCGCCGCATCAGAGCTCGTCATTGGGGGAGCGTAGGCGCTGATGATGGTGGCGAACTGGTCTCCCCGAAGAGGCAGGCGGAGGCTCATCAGGCGATCATTGATACCCTGCGGCAGACAGGGCAGACGTCCCACGATGTCGTTACGGATGGCAAAGGCAACACCAGCGTCGCGTCGCTCTGCCTTTGGCCGGCCGCTCCAGAAGAAGGTGTAGCCGGCCCCCACCTCCTCCAGCTGACCCTGCTCAGAGAATCGGGTCTCGCTGAGAGCAGCAATGTCCACCTTGTAGCGCGCCAGTTCCCGAGCGACTAGCGCCGTCCTCCGTTCCGGCCGGTTGCTCCTAGGATTGTCTAAAAGGGAACGAACATTCCAGGCTGCTAGTGTGAGTGGACTCACCCGAGCAGCCTGGAGAGTATGGCGAGGGGGATGGGGACGGGGGTATTGTTGTTTGTTTGAGTTTTACGACCGCGTAGTTTGCGATCTGCGAGCCGCGGCCGGCTGCAGAAGACGTGAGACCCAGCATTTTTTAGGGCACATTTTCTAGCCCCTTCCTCCGCGAGGAGGCAAGCAGTGCTATCCCTAAATAGGGCTGCTCGGACATCCCAGACGGCTGCCGAACTCCACTATGGGTCACGACCCGAGTTAGTCTGGGCCGCCTACGGGGTTGCTGTCGCCCCACCGTAGGACTTTTAAAGAGAGGGGGAGGTGGGAAGTTCGGGAGTCAGACATACCGGGTGTGGAGGCACACACAACACCGGAGACCCTCACCTGGTTTAGCCCGCCGGTCGTGACGGTTGCCCGGGGTGTGGCCGCTGGGAAGAACCCAACTTCGAGGAGCCACAGGTGAGAGTTGGGTACCAGTTAGAGGCGGCCACAGGAGCATTCACCACCTGTACGAGACAAATGGAGCGACCAAATGCTATCTGTGTGGTGCTGCCCCTAACTAGTACCCCTACACCCCACACACACACACACACACACACACACGACAGTTCGACCGTCGTAGTCCGACGATGTCCACCGTATGCTCCATGGGAAAGTGGAGCAGGGACGGTGACTTGCGCGTGATTTAGTTTAAAGTGATAGTAGACTTGCGCTGCATCTACCGCACTCTCTCCTCCTCCCCCACCTGAGCCCGGTGTCAAGACAGAGTCAAGAAGACCGGAGGCGGGAGAGGACGCAGGTGGCTGGCGCGGCTGGGTCCCCTAAGTCCTAGCCGCCCCTAGGCGTGCCACCACACCTCCATGTTCGGCATTTGTTATGGGAGCGCAACCCGAATAACGCATGCCGTGCCCTAATGTGGCCCCCGTGTTGGTCCAACGCATCTACCACGTGGCCCGTTTAGGGGGCACACACACACACGGCAGTTCGACCGTCGATTTCGACGAGGTCCACCGTATGCTCCACACCAGGTGGTGCAGGGACGGTGACTTGCGCGTGAATTAGTTTTAAGTGATAGTAGCCTTGCGCTGCAGCTACCGCACTCTCCTCCTCCCCCACCTGAGCCCGGTGTCAAGACAGAGTCAAGAAGACCGGAGATGGGAGAGGGCGCAGGTGGCTGGCGCGGCCGGAGCCGCCCCTGGGCGTGCCACCACACCTGGCTCGGATCCCACGGAGTGGGAGTGTCATAAAGGCCACATTAAGAAGGAGCCATTGCAACCTGACTCTCAGTCCGCCAGTCAGCCACTCCACACAAAACACACATTGGGCTGACCACGCGGTCCGAGTTATCCCGTCAGTTGGCAACCTTCCAAGCCACGGCTTTTAGCGCACCGTGATAGTTTCAAGCGCGTCAGATTGTTTATAGTGAGGAATATGCGCTGAGCTGTCGACCTCACTCTCTCCCCCACCCCCACAGTCAGACCACTGTCCGAGCCGGTCAGTTGCCTGATGTGGGAGTGGGCGCATTGGCTGACGGATCGGCGTACCCGTCTTCGCGCGCCACAGCACGACCTGGCCCCCATAACGCACACGCCAGGATTCACTAACTCAGGGGATATGGAGGAGCCATCGCCGTCTGACTCCCAGTCCACTGGTCAGCCACTCGACACACACAACACATACACTGAGCCGACGTCGTGGTCTGGTGTAAGCGTCAGGTTGGCAGCCTTCCCAGCCACGGTTTCTAGGAAACCGTGATATACTCAGGTACATGGTGATTGTGAAGGTGTGGTCGATGTATTGGTGAAGATAGTGTGTTCAGATGTAGCTTAGCCTCCGGTGGTTTACCGCAGGTTTTTGTGAATGCGCATGTGACCGAAAAGGCCCATGCGATGAGTGAATGCACGAGGACAGTGAGGGCAGTGGAGGCGGCGATCTCTGCTGTGTGTTGGAGCTCCAGGCACTGGTTCACCAGTCTCTGTACGATGGATTCGCAAGTGACCGACCAGGCCAATGCGTGAGGTGAATGTGCGGTTGCAATGAGGACAGTTTAGGAGGGAGTCCCCATCGCTGATGGTGGTAGTGGTGGTGACAGTGGTGGTTGTGGGGGTAACACGTGCTGAGCATTGTGATGCGGTCTCGATGATGGTGGGACTAGTGGAATTGATGCCAGGGGTGAGGGTGGAGGAGTCCGAAGGAGGGTTGACAGAAGTAGACGTAGAATTTTGAATTGTCGGATTGTTGATGCATTGCTTCCGAAGATGTCCGACTAGGCCGATTCGCGCGCGGAAGGTGCGGTGACAGCGCGGGCATGTTGGAAGGGCCTGGGCATTGGCGATGTTGATCCGGGGCGCTGGTGACTTTCGTGCCGCTCTTTTGGTCTTGGCAGCGGTGATCCTGTTGGCTTCGTAGATTGCTGCCCCTGTCTTCACTGTTCTCCTCCAAGCCGATCGATTTCGGGCAAGGTCCTCCCAGGACTCCGGATTGATCTGCAATTGCTTCAGGGAGGTCTTCAGAGTGTCTTTGTAGCGTCGTACTTGACCCCCTTGTCGACGAGAACCCATGGCGAGATCTCCATAGAAGAGTCGTTTGGGTAGCCTTTCGTCATCCATCCGCACAAGGTGACCGCTCCAGCGCAGTTGCAGTTGTTTCAACTGAGCGAAAATGCTGAGAATGCCTGTTCGTTCCAGCACTTCCGTGTCCGGTATCCTGTCTTGCCAACTCAGCTTTAGTATTCTGCGGAGACAGCTGAGGTGGAAGTGGTTGAGCTTTCGTGCCTGCTTTTGGTAGATTGTCCACGTCTCCGCTCCATACAGCAGCGTTGGCAATATGACAGCTTTGTACATCTTGAGTTTGGTTCTGAGGTGGAGACCATGTCGATTCCAGACCACATTTTGCATGCGTCCAAAGGCTTGGCTGGCTTTAGCGATCCGATGGGCGATCTCATCGTCGACTTTGGTGCTGCGTGAGAGATTGCTGCCTAGATACGTGAAGGTATCTACAGATTTAAGTTGGGCGCCATTGACATTGATGTGAGCTGCGGTGTATAGAGTGTTTGGCGACGGTTGATGCATCACAACCGTTTTCTCAGTGTTGATGCGAAGTCCGAAGTTGTCACAGGCGGCAGCGAAGAGGTCCATGCTCCTTTGCATTTCCTCTTCTGTCGTTGTATTGAGTGCGCAGTCATCAGCGAATAGAAGTTCATGGATAGTCGCTGTGGAGACACGCGAGCGGAAGTGCATTCGTCGTTGGTTGAGGAGTCGGCCGTCCATCCGGTAGGCGATGCGGATCCCGGGGCGTTCGTCACGGTAGGCATCCATTAACATGGCAGAGAACATGAGGCTGAACAGGGTGGGAGCCAATACGCAGCCCTGCTTCACTCCGTTGGTCACTGCGAATGCTTCAGATACTGTCCCGTTGTCAGTAACGCGCGCCATCATCCCGTCGTGAAGCTGACGTACCATATGCGTGAACCGTTCAGGACAGCCGAATTTCTGCATGATTTTCCACAGCCCGTCGCGATTCACCGTGTCAAAGGCTTTCGTCAGGTCCACAAAGGTAGTGTAGAGGTGAGTCCGCATCTCTTGGCACTTCTCTTGCAGCTGGCGAGCAGCGAAGATCATGTCGATTGTTCCTCTGTGTCGTCGGAAGCCGCATTGACTTTCCGGGAGCAGTCCTTGCTCCAGGTGAGCGTTCAAGCGGTTGAGGAGAATGCGGGCGAAGATCTTTCCAGCGATGTTCAGTAGCGAAATTCCTCGGTGGTTGTCGCAAAGTTGGCGGTTTCCTTTCTTCTTGTATAGGTGGACAATGGTGGCGTCTTTGAAATCCTGAGGGACTTGTCCTTGGTGCCACATCTCCTGGAAGAGCACTGTGAGTCGATTCATCAGCTGGGGTCCACCATGCTTGTAAATCTCAGCAGGGATCTTGTCCGAGCCAGGTGCTTTCCCGCTGGAGAGTTGCTGCACTGCTCTGATGGTTTCTTGGAGAGAGGGCGGGAGATCAAGGTTGGCGTTGATTTCCACTTCAGGCAGGCGATCGATGGCGGCGTCGGAGATGGTGGAGGGCTGGTTGAGAACGCTTTGAAAGTGCTCTGCCCATCGCGTCAGGATTTGCGTCTTCTCGGTGAGCAGCGTCCTGCCGTCGGCACTGAGAAGAGGGGCGGCTCCTTTGACTGGAGGTCCGTAGACAGCCTTGGTGGCGGCGAAGAAGTTCTTCCATTCGTTTCGGTCCGCGTACCCTTGGATTTCCTCGGCTTTGCGCGTCATCCAGGCATCCTGCATCTCCCGCAGCCGTTGCTGTACAAGGCGGCGACTTTGGTAGAAGGCTGTCTTGTTTGCAGCGGTAGGGCGAGCGATGTAGGCTTTATGTAACTGGTTCTTTTCGACGAGCAGAGCGTTGATAGCTGCGTCGTTGTCATCGAACCAGTCTTGGTGCTGACGACGTGCGCGGCCGAGGACATCCAGGGCAGTGGATTGGATGGTGTCTCTCAGCTGACACCAGCGGTTCTCCACGGAGATGTCCGCGTCGGCGACTGGAAGGTTGGCTAGACGGTTGGCCAGTTCGTTGCTGAAATGTAGATGGTGAGCAGGCACATTCAACAAAACAGTATTCAACTTACCTTGTGGTCGCTTACCTTGGGGTCTCCTGCGGGGTTGCAGACGGAGCCTCATCTTGGAGATGACGAGGCGGTGATCCGTCCATCCATCGGCATCGGGGATCGCCTTTGTCACCAACACGTCCTGTTTATCTCGCCTCCGGACGAGAACATAGTCCAAGAGGTGCCAGTGTCTCGATCGAGGATGTACCCAGGTCGCTTTTTGCCGCTTTGGGAGGCGGAAGAAGGTGTTGGTCAGAATAAGGCGGTGTTCAGCGCAGGTTCGTAGGAGAAGAAGACCGTTGTCATTGAAGCCAGCGAGACCATGGGGACCCAGCACTCCTCTCCACGAGGCACGGTCTGTGCCGACGCGGGCGTTAAAGTCACCAAGGACAATTAACTTATCCGCCTTCGGCACAGTCGCCAAGAGGGAGTGTAGATCGTCGTAGAATTTGTCCTTCGCCGCATCAGAGCTCGTCATTGGGGGAGCGTAGGCACTGATGATGGTGGCGAATTTGTCTCCCCAAAGAGGCAGGCGGAGGCTCATAAGACGATCATTGATACCCTGCGGCAGACAGGGCAGACGTCCCACGATGCCGTTCCGAATGGCAAAGGCGACACCAGCGTCGCGTCGCTCTGCCTTTGGTCGGCCGCTCCAGAAGAAGGTGTAGCCGGCACCCACCTCCTCCAGCTGACCCTGTTCAGAGAATCGGGTCTCGCTGAGAGCAGCAATGTCAACCTTGTAGCGCGCCAGTTCCCGAGCGACTAGCGCCGTCCTCCGTTCCGGCCGGTTGCTCCTCCGATTGTCTAAAAGGGAACGAACATTCCAGGCTGCTAGTGTGAGCGGACTCACCCGAGCAGCCCGGAGGGTACCCCGAAGGGTACGGATGAGGGGATTGGGAGAGGAGTTGTTGTTGATATTGTTTAGAGTTTTTCGACCGCATTTAATTGCAATGTGCTAGCCACGGTCTGCTGCAGCTGTCGTGAGACCCAGCATTCGTTTAGGGCACCTTTTCTAGCCCCCTCCCCCGCGAGGGGCTATATATATATATATATAGCAATATCAATATCAATCGCAATAGCAATAGCAATATCAACCCAGGGCGCTAATTAAGGTCAATGCGGACGCAGGGCGATGACTGCCAACTGTAAACGCCACACCTAAACGAGAGACACGTCAATTGACAGCAATTATCCTCATTAGAGTGTACACTGTTAAGGTTAACCTAAACAATCAATCCTGTGTTACAAAAATGGCTATCACTTCCTATATATACTGTGTGACGTGGTACGACACTCACCTCCAACGATGGAAGATTGTATGCTTTTGAAACGTCAGGATAATACACCTATAGTCCCTGAGATCACCTTTTCTTCTCATATATATATATATATATATATATATATATATATATATATATATATATATATATATATATATATATATATATATATATATATATCAATCTCATCTCTACGTTGACTGCTCTATTGGACTCTGAAGAATCTTTCCCTGTATCTGCGTCTAATACGGAAGAGGAGAGTCGAAACCATAATGACGGACCGAAAAAGGACTTTTTACGTCCTCAACGGCGATTACCTCAGGTAGGAAAGAAAATACGTCAAAGAGTGCTAAGGTGAATCTGAATACGGAATGCAGAACTGATAGAGGAGCGACAAGTTAGCATAAAAATGGCTCGTGCATTACACTATAAACACACGGGAAAGTGGTGGGTGAGGTTGAAGTGTACGAATGAACCTTCGATCAATATTTCCACTTCTTTTCTGCTGTGCTTACAAACCACTTACTGCATGAGCTCTATGTAACCCATTTTTGGAGGGTTGACGTGCACTGTTCGCAAGGACCAAAGGGCCGCAAGTGGCTCTCAATTTTTTTTAATAATTTCAATTAAGGTGCAGTTGTTTGCCTATGGTAAGCAGATATCCTTAGTGAAGGCTATTGACGAAAATGCCTGTACATGCCCAGCTGCTTACAATTTGGACGCGATTCGAATCTGATCGTACGAATATTTGGACGCGAAGCGGATCTGGCCTCTACCGCCTATTTCGCACCCGAATAGGATCCGAAAATTCGTATCTCATTTTTCAACCGCACAGCGGAACCCTATAATGTTTTGTTAGACCCACCTTCTAGGTAACCGGTTAAAAAGTGACCCCCATTACATTCTACTACAATATTTAATGATGATAAGGTGACTCCTGAAAGATAAAGTAAGCAAGTAAAATATATTTTGTTTAAAAAAATGTGTAAAAAATGCAAATGTACAAAAATAATAGTTAAATCCGTCTGCAATCCCTTGTCGACTGACTTGGCATGTGCCGTTTCATTGGTCTCCAATCTGAAGTGAAAAAGGAATGAAATTTCATTCCATAATTAATTAGTGTGTGGTTGAGTAACAAATGACTTTCGAAATGCATATTATAAAAGCATCAAATTTGATACTTTGACTGACGGAATTTTTATGTAGGCAATTTTCGTAGACAAGTTGATAATTATCTGCTTGTCTACTTAAGTAAAATCGGCTAACCATCAACACTTGCCATGGGCTGCCTTTACATATATACATATATATACCCAAAATAACTGCGTATAAGAGGAAACTGAGAAAGGCCTTCTTTTAATGGTGCCTACCGTAGAAAGTTAGGTGATGGGTCACCTCTTCGGCGAACAGGGCTGTAAATACGCGATCAGCAAAACTGCTGATGCTCTCGCCGCCTAGGGAGGCCAAACGGGTAACGGTTTCGACGCTCAGTCAGTCGAATTTTGGCTGCTGCCTGACTTAAGAAAACATGTCGTTTTCATCCACCATTATCCTGACTCCATCGCGAAGCCTGTAATGAATTTGATAGGCTAGCAAACAAAGCCAAAAAATGGGATAATAACGGAAAGCAATATAAACGGCTTTAACAGCTCAGGAAGATTGAAAACAATGTTAAAACTAGCGATCTTTATGAATGTTTGCAAATAATCATTCTCCCGCATACACCTTGCTAGCGATAGCTGAAAGAATACCAAATCTGACTCATCGTTAGTAATGTTGCTCGGTGACCAAAACGAGTAGTGAAGTATTTGCTTCTGCTTCTAATTGCTATTCTTAGTAGAAAGATACAGCAAGTGTTGTTTGCCGAGGTTTGGGGTACTGTGGCTACAGTAATAGCTGCGTTTTCCAAAGCTTTGCTGACTCCAGAGATAACATCGGTTCGCGTTGAGGGTGGTAAAGATCCTCTTGTAGAAATTTTTGGCAAGCTGGTGACCGTTAACACCCACCACATTGCCTTATTTTTTTAGTTTTCGACGATTTTACTTCAATCCCGCTATGGTGGCAAGTCGGTTAGCGGATTTGGAGTGCGTACGACAAGTTCTGCAGACAGGTCAACTGACTGACATGGTTCATAAGACCCTGCTTGCCCTTCAGCAATCGGAAGAGGGCTGGGCAATCGCCAGTTCTATGCTTGACGATCGAGAGGGGCCAGAAGTTCAGTTCTATGGAGCTTTAATTATCTACAGAAAGCTTCGCAGTCTAGTAAGAGCGTACTTTCGCCTACTTATGTTTCCGTTCTTCTAAAAGCCCTCTGCCCCGTGTGTAGCGCCTTACGTTTGGTTGAAGCCAATTATCTTAGAGGCCGTTTCGCGGCAAGTACGACTGCTTACGTTCGAAGTCAGTCCTCCAAGCAGATGTTACTTTAGAATGCTTCTTCGTTCTATGGCACTATTCCTTGTTCTTTGTGTCCCTTCGACAATATTTCGGCTCTCCGAAGCTTTCGACTGTCTGAAAAAGGGTATGTCCACTTTCACTCATTCTGTTTCTATCAGCCCAAAGAATACTTTATACTTTATCCAATCAACATGTTTTTATTTTTATGCAAGGATTCACTCAAAAAAGACAACCTCGGTTGCGATCGGGAATATGATGATAATGTGCGCTCACCGATCTGCTTAAGGAACATTATGCGAGTATTCTTGATATTGGCGAGCCCGTTGGGATTCCTGTATCTGTTGAAAGTCTAATTGTCTAATTGGCAGTAGTTCCTAAGGCAGAGTTTTAGCAGTTCTATAAAATGCTGCGTTGGGATTTCAGCAGGATTGTCCTGGAAGCGTTGGGCTATGCATTGGATTGCGAAGTCGTGTGGTATGCGAGAAAACAAGGCAAAGGCGTCAAAAGACAGGAGGCATTCATCAGCACTTAATTTGAGGCCTTGGATCCTGTGGAGGAATGTCTGACAGCTGTTAATGCTGTATTCAGATCCTTGCATTAGAGGCTTCAGATGTCTATACAACCACTTAATTGTATTTTAAGTATGTGATCCTCAGTGCGGTATCCAGTTTGTGCACTTTCGGGATGTCATAGGCGTGTGCGATACGAGGATCACTGAGAGTCATCTACTTGGAGTTATCTCGACTTATGACTTTCATAAGAGCGAGCTCATTAACCTTTTTCTTGATGGCTGCACCTACGTTTTAGTCAGGTCTTCAGCAAGAAGAGTGTAGGCCTCCATGTCACTGAAGATTTTGTTCGCCTTGCTCAGTTAATTTCATCCACGATGACAGTAGTGCCACCTTTACAGCAGAACAACAGCAATACGTTGATCAGATGACTCCAAGTTGATGACCCTCGGATCTCCGTAACGCACACGCTAATGGCTTCTCGAAATTGCACAGACTGGATGGCCCATTGAGGATTATAGTACTCACCCAAATTCGCTCTTCAACAAGGCACGAAAAGATTTTCTTAGTCGTAAAAAATCGGCCCTACCGTATTTTCGAATAGCTTCCTCCCATGTTAATTTTTGGAGCAAAATAAAAAAAATGATCTGACATTTTATGTTTTATTGTTTGTGGTGAATTTTCACCATCGTCACTGTTCTGAGCAGAAAAAAAATTTGGTTTTCTCGAACTTGCTGCCACTTTTGGGTCGAGCGACATGAACCCTCTTGAGACTGCTCCAGAGCTACCGGACCCAACCTGAACGTGCCACTAGCAGACAGAAATAACAGTTTTCATGTGAACGGGAGCCAGTGAAGGTTTTCACGTTTTTCGTAGCATGATCGAACTTAACAGTATTGACAATCATCTTGGAGAAGCATTGTACGATCTTTCGATATTATCCGAGTTCCCTTATCTCAACCCTCGTATACGCCAACAGTTGGGAATCTGTTTGTATCTGTTACCCTAATTTCCAAGGCACTTAGCTTCCATCTAGCGTCACTTGCTGCTAAAATGAGGACGCTAACCCATTTTCTTCATGGACGTAGAAGGCAAAATGATCAAATTGGTAAAAGATGTAGTTTTTTCTGAAATCTTTGGTCCCGATGACCGCTTTATTTAGGCCACCTGCTTGCTCCAAACGAACACTTGACAGTACGACCGTGCTTGACTACCTCGCAATATCTAGCTGAAGACAAATATTGCCTGATTTTGGGACTAAGACCAGAGCAACACTTTTAAAGACTTAAAACCTGATTACCCAATGTTGTAGATCTGCGGCATCTAGAGATGTGACCTGAGTGACGCTTCCGAAACACTATCTTTGCATCTAAGAAGCATTTTGAATTTTGGGCTCTTTAAATATCGGAATTCAACGAAAAGACCATTTTTCAAGCAGTTTATCATGGAAAAAGTCTTTATGCCTATGCGATTTCTAACTGCTGTTGCCGCAAAAAACGGACGGATTTTTTGGAAGGCTCTTCAGCTGGAGCTGTTGATGTTTCTCGCCCATACATAGAAATACAAGCGGATTAAGTGGTAAGGAGTATGGATCATTGCACTATGACCATCGAGGCAAACTTCAAACCAGGGAAACTAGTGACAAGGTTAACAACCCTGAACTATTTGAGTCAACTCCCGTAGCTTTTTCTATTCATGCGGTTCGTCACAAAATAGGTTCTTCGTACTTCAAGTACCTTACGTTCTCAGTCGTTTTCTTTAAGGTACAATGCTTTGAGTTTTCAGGACTAGATTCTGTCTATAAAATTTCCGTTTTATGTAGACAAATTGTCAGCGATGTGGTTCAACTGCCGTTTTATTTTTATTATCCGCAAAACAAGGCCTTGGGACGTTTCGAACTTTGAAGTATGCGGGCTTTAAGATTTTATATGCTATTTATTGATGTCATCTAATCTTGTATTTCTGACACTGAACCTGATAGATATGGTACCAAGTCTGCATATAAAAAATTTCGAATGAGTATGTTCTTGTGTAAGCAACACACATGCACAGGGGACTTGGTGTTGCCTTATAGAGCACTCCGTAAGCATTTCTCCTGTATCCATCCTGGAGGCTGATTCAGATTTATTCTTGCATCCAAGTATTAGCATCTGGCGCTTTACTACAAAATATTTAATCGGTAATAAGCTTTTGTTTATCCCTGTTTCATCCTCCTTTTCCCGTTCAGGTTTTGCCGACAACGAACCCACCAACAGTGGTTGCTCTCAATTGCCAACTGCTACCCTAAGCACTTTGGTTTATTTTATAAAAACTCTCGCGGAGGAATGTTCTTCTGCCATCGAACGTTCGTCTGCTATTACGAGTGTCAGGCAAGCTCTCGCTCCGGAAATAGACCTTGTAATTACCGTCCTTAAGGTAGGTCTTCGGCTTCTATATTGGCAAAGTATTCACCAAAATTAATTGTGTTTTTACTTGGACCTGAAGTGACGGCATGTGAATTTGCTTTGTCCCTTTCAGCATGTGTTGTCACACGAAACGGACCCCGTCCTGCTCTCGGAGTGCATAGCGGCCTCTGCCGAGTGGATGGACTCGGTGGTCATTGACTCAGTTTTACTGGTACACAGCGATCTAATTGACTTACTCTACCAATTAGCACCAACCTCCCCAGTCATCTATGCCAGTGTTTGCGATGCACTAGCAAAAATTCTCAACTGTGGACATTGCGGTTTGGAGTAAGTTTCTGCGCTCCTAGTCTCCTGCGCTGGCGGTGATCTTCTTCTCTCACTGACTCGCTCCATCTTCTCTCTTTCCTTATCAGGGCTAATAAGCGGACACAGTCCATGCTTCTGCATCAACTCTCACTGCTGACCAGTCTTCAACCACCCTTCAATGCGGCGCTCGAATTCCACTGCGTGAATGTGGAGGTCATAGAAGATGAGGATCTGCGGGATCAGTATGGAGCAGTCGTCCAGTCGACGGCTTCTCTTCTAGAAGCCTTCGCCGACTCGCAGGTTTAGCTTCATTACTATTCGCTCCACATGCCAGGGCTTGATGTAACGGACTTCAGGTCATAGGTGAACGGCCTCCACGTATTTACCCTAAGTGCAGGACGAAACTTGGTACTTCGTTTTCCCACGCAATTCGGTGCCTGGAGCTCTTACAGACGGTAGGATAGCCACGCATCTCAGTAATCACGAAGATACTGGCTACAATAGAGCTGAATGTAGCGGATGCTGATGGCTCTTTTACCGTCGTCAGCCAGCTATACCCCAATTCCCGGCAACCACCTGAAATTTCAGCCCGAATTAGTTGCTTGCCGAGCATAACGCTCGGTGTCCGGTAGCCTATACAAATCAGTTTTCGCTGTTTTCAGGGGGTCATTGGAATTGGAAGATCACTCTCCGCTAAGACCTTTCGAACAGATTCAATCCTTCTTGCTGGAAGAACTGAACCAGGGAAAGTTTGCCTGAAAAATCCCTTAGACTTCCAAAGTCATAAGTTATGCTGATGAATGGCGCAAGGTCTCCGAAAATAAATCTTATGCATGACACGTTTGTTTATCCTACGCTTCAGGCCTCAGTCCGTGATAAAGGAAGGTGAGAATATGAGGTGACGTCAGCTAGTTAGGCAGACGTGTTTTTTGATACTCACTGCCCAGACTCCGTTCTAAGAAGTTTTATCTGGGTAAGATACGGGAATAAGAGCCACCACCCCCTCCCTCCCTAATACAAGTGACATTACACTGAATTCCAGACAGAATACCTATTCCCATTTTCTAGCACTAACGCAAACCTTAATCCTACCATCACCCTCACTCTAACCCCACTTTCCCTGTAACTTAGCGCAAAATGGTATGTATTACGGGAATTCCTATCCCCTCTGTCCTACCGATACTGCGCAATGGAGGGGCTTAGTTCGTCGGACCTGGCTCACGCAACCACTGCATAGATCCCGTGCTGCTTTCTTTAGCACATGACTCGAATATTCTTTTCATGAGTCGGTTTTACTCCTGTTTCACCCGTGTACGGTCTTCTATTTAAAAATATGAAGAGATTGGGTGTGAATACTATCTGATGACAGCGAAAGCCACCTTGCGTTTGGAGACGAGAAGGTTCTTTTCAACACGTCATACAGTACAATATCGCTGAAGTCTAAATCGATTTATTACCCCTCGTTAACTGACTTCCTCAGACAGATTTATCGTTCCTCGATGCTCAACGCGTACTGCCTCAGGATAAAGAGGTAGAGTGTTGGCAGACTTCTCATTTCTTTAGTACCTAGTCATGTTTACTAAAACAGCCGGCGAGCCAGCCGATGGCGGATTTCTGCGCACGAGACCGGCGGCTATGGCTGCCATGTTCAGCATCGATCATTGTCTGCATTTATGAATGGAATCTTTACAAAGTTGAATTATGGATTTCCTCCGCTTTGCACCTGAAAGCTCTTCTTGCATACAGCCAACTAAAGACTGCTTTCGCAGGTGTTGCCGCTGTAATTTGTCTGCCTTTATTACTTTTGTCTCACGTAACCTCGGTTCGGACACGCATGTCACCTTGACCCTCTCTTTTCAGATGGAGCGCATTGTTGAGGAGTTGATCGCACACCCAGACACTGCCGAGGCATCGGGAACACTGCCTTTCTTCGAAATGCTGATGAAATTCTTTACCACGACGGGATGCTACCTTCTGCAGGAGGAGTGCAGTGCTCAACTGATGGAAGCTTGGTTCTCCTATCAATCAGCGCTACTTGATCTGGCTCCAGTCTCCTCTGACTCTACCATCACCACTGCCTGTCGGGGAGCCGACCTGGCCTATAAGATATATGACCGCTTCCTCCAGGCGCTTTTTGACAAGGTAATCCTCAAAAATTTGGGACGTAAAAACAGCCACTGCTAGTCCGTAGGTTGGAATTGGAGTTACTCCTCCTTTACTACGAGTAATTCGAGGTTTCGCACTTTCGTGGGCACTTCCGACCTGTTAGCTACTGGCTCCTCTGTGTGTTCCGAGGTACTCGTACTTCTGGCTGGTGCGCTGTGGTCGTGCCCGATCTAGGACGCCTTGATTGTACTTCTACACGCCTGAAGATCTGCGACAGTGGATATACACAACCCGATCCCATCCCCACCCCCTGTGATGGAGTCTAAATACCGAATGTCCATGCGCCACCTCCATGTCTTTGCATATTTTGTTTAGCCCGATTTTATTTCAAACGGAAGCGGTAATGACCTCGTGGGGTGGGTGACTTAGAGTGTTCCATTTTCCGCCATTCCTCTTAGATGGCCCGAAATGTCATCTACACAGTCGTCGCAACGAGCAGACTTCCTCATTCGGGGCTAATGCAGCGTAATTCATTCGAAGGATGGTTCTCAGACGACGGTCGTCAAAGGCCTCCAACTGTCGCACGTTTTCCAAGCACAGCATAGGACTGACCAGACGGATGCTGTGTACTCTCGGGCCTTTGTGTCGACGAGCATGCTGGGATGGGCCCACGTTCACTTTTAAAGCATCGTGAGCAGTTTTGATTATAGATTGTGGCGACGAAAACCCGCTTAAGCCCTTGTTTGGCAGCCGCTCCAAGATACTCAGGTCTATTCACGTTTCCATGCTGGCAGCCATTTATTTTGAGGGGTGAATTGTTCTGTTCAGAAATGCAGCTCAAAAACGCTGTTTTTCCCGAAATTGATGGATCAACCGACCGATTTAGCGAATTCATTCACCTTCGACAGTACGCTCTGTAGGCTGTCTTGCCTGCTGAATGCCTGCAGGGCGATTTCTTCAGTATAGTTGTGGTCACTCAGCCAGCGATTGATGCTCACCGTAAGCCTCACGGAAGGGTGCTGCAGGGCCACGGTGACTTGTGCGCAAATCACTTTTAAGTGACAGTAGGCTTTCACTGCATCTACCGCACTCCCTCTTCCCTTACCTGCCTGTGTCTGGTGTCAAGAAGACCGGAGGTGGGGTCGGGCGCGGGCGAATCATATCCTACAGAGTGGGAGAGCCATAAATGACAAAAGTGGTGAGGTGCGGTATGAGCCTGTACCTACGCGTGCCCATGTTCGGCATTTGTTATGAGACCACATCCCAAATAACGCCTGCTGCATCCGGGTTTGGCCCCCGTGTTGGTCCAGCGCATCTACCACGTGGCCCGTTTAGGGGTCAATACCCACCATACAGTTGTCTTTCGCGCCAACTGCCAGGGAAAATTGGGTTATGTGTATGGTTCGAGTTAGGTTAAGGTTGACGTTAAAGTAAGTTAAGGTTAACTGAAAAGTTAGGGCAGCTTTAGGGTTAAGATTAGCGCTACGGTTTAGGTTTATGTTAGGACTAGCAAACAGAAAGATTTACTCTTCCTGGAATTACGTGCAGGGGCATCCTTATCACATGGGTGGTGCGTTCCTATTCCCGTGTCCTGTTTAGGGGGTCACGCAGGTCATACTTACCCCAGTATCAAACTGTTTGAAGCGATTGCCAGAAGTCAGATTTCGAGTCGTTTTGGAATTCAACAGTGCATCAACATCCTACTCCGAGTCTGGCTTGATTGAGCTTCCTTATCGAGTCAAGTACACTAATAGCCTCCAAAGACAACAGCAAAAGCTCTTACCGTCGTCTTCCGATTATCTTTTACCTCCCTTATGATCGGTCAGAGGAATCGTTGAGACTAGTCTCATGACACTGGCTCAGGCACGTCACGGAATCGGCGTCAGACTTCAGCCATCTCGCGCTGACTTTGTCGCCATTTCCCAGAGTTGGTGGAAGAAATGACCGTCGAGAAACCCGGCCAGATGATTGTCAGGTTATTGATCTGATCCAGTCGTTGTGTCACCGCTGTGTGAATCCAAGAATTCTCTCAGTTACCTCGCCTACTGAGAACCCCACCACCTTATCACTTTTTGCTGCCTTCTCTTTTGATCAGGATCACAGTGTGGGGCCGAATTTCTGTGCTCAGAGCCTTGGTTGTGTTGGGCTATTGCAATTTTGCTACTTCAAGACACTTGACACAAAACATTTGCGGCTTCAAAAAGAGCTTAACTTTCAGGTGCTTACTAACGCAAACGCAGTCTGACTCTTAGGCTTTGCCAGCTTTGGCACCGCATGTCGACCTGCTGCCATGAACCAAACGACGAAACCTTGAACGTATGACTATTGCTCGAATAGCAGCTTAGCAGATATCCACATCGATGCTAGAAGCATGTGCTGGTGGCAAGCAGTTGGTTCTTGTTGGACTAAATCAGTATCGTTTTGCCGTTGTTGCATTAGGAGCCACACCCAGTGGCCCATGAGAAAGTTGTTTGAAGAATCATCTGGCTCAGCCCGATCATTCCGATTCCCGTTTAACAATATATAACGGCGAGGATGTCTTTCGATCAGTTCCTCCAGCGGTAACTGCAAGGTTTCTGCATAATACCGGTCAGCAATTTATGTCTGAGCCTAGACTGAGAAGCCGTAGATATTGGTAAAGTGCCCTCTCAGCATTGGGCTAGCTAGCTGATTATGGACTACTTTCCAAGCAATCAGTGTATGACTCGCTTGTTACAAGATTCTGATCGTCACACGATATTTATGCAAGGAGTCCCATGAACCACTGTAATAGAGGGTGAGGTGAGAGTTAGCTCCCTGGATCCTGATTTCCTGGGAGGTCCAGTTGGGTGTTCAGACTTCCGACAGACAGCAAGCATTCTGCACGCCGTCCTGCTTTAGGTACCAGGGACGTTCGCACACGCCAGTATCTAATCGACTGCGTAGTTTAGCTCGCCTGCAATTCACTCGCACGACTGGACCAGCGTTGCGGAGCACGTTGGCCCTCTAGAGCACTTGAACATGTTTCATAGGGTCATTAGATGTGTTCCGAACAGCTACTTGAATAGCTTGTTCCAGGTTGTCTCCCTGAGCGCTCTGGTTCAAGAACCCAAACGCAGGACGGCAGTGACAAACAAACGGTTTACGGTTACCGTGTCATCAAGCTTTTCGGTATTTTTTCAAGGGATTCTTCACACCAGACCGCCTTCCAACCCCCGGCAGAACTAACTTTGCTGGTTAATGACTGCATTTTTGTCAAGCCTGAGAGCCTGTTTATTCTGCAAGGAACCCTCGCTGGAGGTCTCTGGGTGCGCTGAGTGACCGGCAGCCACGCGAAGGGCTAAACTTGTCTTCCCAGGCGTTCAGAGGTAGCTATCAATTGAACGTCCGTCAACTAGTACGAGTCATGGTAAGATCGTCAAATGAAAACTGCGCTACATGTGGCAGCAAGAACGTCAGAAGCTGCCACGTCGCATGGTCTGCCTAGTTTTCGTTTCGGTTCGTTGGCTTGAAGTTTCGCACCTTCCAAGTTGTGCGTTGTACATGCTAAGGAGTTTGTCAAAGTTGACTACTTTCCTCTCAGGTTAAGTTCACAGGGAACATACTAGACCGAACAAGTTTTAAAGTGGAAGCTAAAAAGTGGCACAGGTGATACTCACCTGTTTCCATCCCTTTTGACCCCACAACTTCGATTTTTTAGGTTCTTTGTTGATATTTTTCAGTGTATGTAAAGTGTATGCTACGTAAAACTGATAAGTACACCTTCCTCTGGCAGTGTAATAAAGTTTGTGCATACATTTTGCTAAACAACAACTGAATTTCGGGTGTCACTGACATTGAGGACTTTCGAGGTCAGCACCCTCTTAAGGTTTCGGTAAGAAGTACCGCCTAAGCATGACCTGGGAGTAGGAACGCCCCGCCCACTTAAAATAGTTGTCCTCACGATAAATTTCGGGAAGCGTAAATATTCCCGCTTCATAACTCTAACACTAAACCAAACATAAAACTGAACTATTACCTTACGATTAAGCCCGGCCTACCCTAAATTTAAACTCGACCATTAACACAAACCAAAACCTTCACCCTTAACATAATCCTGACCCTAATCCAAACTCCGACCTTAACCCTAACCCTAAACTTAACCCTTAGCCTTACCTTAATCCTAAACTTCATTTCTCCGGAATTTGGTGCAAAGCCACCGTATTGCGCGTGGTTCCTGTTCCCATGTCCTGTTTAGGCTGCCACACAAATCATCCTTACCAGGGTTTCTAACCTTTTGGCTTTTCCATTGAACGATCTATTTTGACACACGTAAGCCGACAATTTCACCTTTATCTTGGCTCTTTATAGCTCTCCTATCCAAACGAGAAGAACTGGCAGGAACTATTTGAAAACGAAAGGTGGCATGCTTATCGGCAGGATATTTTGGACGCTTTCTTGGCATCTCTGAATCATCCGGAGCGGAGAAACTGGCTTCTGGAATCATACAGTTCCCTCGTTTCCCTTTCTGCTCGGTGGAAATTTACGCCTTCAGCGTGGAATGTGAGTTACTGTGGTCTTTGCCTCTTCTGTTTCTCAATAGTTGCAGGCTGAGCCAAACAACTATACTTTCCTGAGCGGCCTTCCGTTTCTAGGCCCGTGCAACAGCTTTATCCCAATATTAGCCAACCTCTAAACTCATTCTGTTCCTTGAAGTCAACCGTACGACAACAGTTCGTTAAGCGAGGAAGTTTACAACCCAAACAACTGACTGAATCCGGTGAATTTTGCTTGATGTAGGTAGTTGTCCTGCAGAAATTGTACCTTCGTATCTAGGGTCAGGAGCAAAACAGTCTCCACGATTTCATCTGTAGTAAATCAAATACAATTGACATTCATTGGACAACCATTTCAAACGTTAGTAGTAGCATACGCTAGGGATATCTGTTCGTAAAGTCTGGTTTCGTAGACAGCGTGTCGGCATTGCTTGCTACGCTCCCGCCAGTGTACAGCAGGAGATCGAAGCAGAGGTAAAAATGGTGAGGCGGGTTAGGCAAGCAAAAATCTAGGCGTGATTGCCGTCAATTATATGGACGTTTGTCAGATATCCTAGCTAAAATTGTACTTATCTGTTGCTTTCTGGTATTATCTACTGCATTAACATCTTCCAAATCCCTTTTCAGCAGGGGGTTTGAGCCGTACCTTCTCTTTGCTAGGCTTAACCAATGACAGCTGGTTCCAAACTCGCTTGTTCTTTTTAATTTCTATAGACACTGGAGTCTCGCCTCTTTGTATTTGGGGGTCTCAGCGAGGAACTAAATCATCGTGCAGATCGGATAGCTCAGTCTCCTTATACCCCTGGTGACGACTTATTCGCCCTCCCTGCCGTCTCTCCAGAAGTGTCTTTGTGCACCATCGCTCGTGCGGTAATTCAGACAGTGGCTCACCTTTCTGCCTCACTCACAACGTCAAATTTCCCCTACCATCAATCCGGCTTTCTCCTCGTGCACATTGCTGGTCTCGGTTTCTTGTCCCAGTTGCACCCCTTCGTGCGCACCTGCTATCGTCTAGCGCGCCGACTACCTGACCCCGGTGACCTCGCAGGAACGTCTGAAATCGAGAGTCGTCTCCTCAGCTACGCCCTCTTCTGTTTGCGAGTCGAGGGCCCGGAGGGCTACGCCGATAACTCTTCTGCCGTTTCGACTCTCCCTCCGGATATTCTTCTGTGGCTCCTTCTTATCTCGTCTGCTCTGAGCGTGGTCACCGAGTTTCTGCAGGTGGGTGGAGAGGAGCATAGGTGGCAGACAAGTACGAATCTCTAATTCCTCACCATCCGTCATCATTCCAGTGACTTTATTTTCGGATTCTTGCTAGAACACGACTCATCTGACACGCAGCGACGCTGAGGGGCTTCTATCTACGCTCACCGACGCAGGCATTAATCTGGCTGCCGTTTCCAACTGGTGTCAGCCCATGTGTAGCCTGCTTCGACGTCGGATGTTCTACTGCGTAGGTCGGCTCTTCACTTTCGTCAGTGAGGCCACCAGTGTTACGCAGTTTGCGCAGATCTACCTTTTGCCCCTCCTAACTGAGGCAGAGGGAGCCCATATCGACAAAGTGGATGCATCAAGTAAGCAAGTTATGGCCCTACGCCCCAGTAGGTTGTATCCACCTTTATTAACTGGTTATCTGTCTCCCATAGGATAGAACCTCTTTCATGCGAACTAACCCTCCCTTCTGCTTTAAATGCTCCATTCTACCGGTGGCCCCAAAGGTTGGTTAGTTGGCCAGGCGAGCTGACGTCTTTCTACATGGGTTAAATATGACCTGCGTGAATTCAGCTAGGTTTTCCTTAAACGAGTTTTTTGCTGTCAAAACCAGCAGCACTGTTCAGGTCTGATTATGGACCAAAAACTGGTGTGGACTTTGACAGACGGGTACACCTGTTCCCATCTTTGGCCGGCTTGTCCACGTCCTTTTACTGGTACTTAATATAACAGGGAGGAAGACCGGTTTGGTACTACCTTTTCTGGTAACAACATACCCGACGTACTAAGAATAATTACTTACGGGAGTGATGGATAACTCGGTCCTCGCAACGGCTAGCAAGGTCAGGTGGGAATGGTCCTGCGGCCCAACTTGGTAGTAACCTTATGTTATGTTTACTAAAACGAGTTGAGTAGCCATGATTACGCAGGTTTGTGTTCTCGTCGGCAGTTATGGACAGGGGATTTTGTTTGAAGTTTAGAATTAGATTTTGGGAATGCCGATATGCGGTTCGGTTTAGGGGCGTTAAGCTAGGGATTTTAGTGCATGATCGGGATCAGGGAATAGAGGTTGGGTTTAGAGCTAAGATAAACTACTAACCATATCAACTGACCCCAAATCTAGCCCTCGACACAAGAAGGTTCTTCTTCTCCAACAGAGTGATTAAAGCCTGGAATGCTCTGCCGGCCGACATAATCATGTCCCAATCCGTTGACACTGTTAAGCGGAAGTTTGACCAGTACAGCCATAAGTACCACCACAACATCCGAACCTAACACATTTCCTGAAACATATTCCCACCCACAATTTTAGCGTCATATAACATACTACTCCCTATTTTTGAGTAACATTATTTTATAATTGTTTGTCAGATGCCCTGCAGTGTGTCGGGGAGATAACCCTTTGTCCAACGTCCATTATATGTCAGCCTTCTTTAATTTACAGTGGCATTGACATCAATAGGGAGCTCAAAGAATTCGCCTATATTTCCCTTAATAAAACTGAACTGAACTAACTACTAACCCCAATGTAAAAGCACCTAGCTGCAGCCGGAAACCCAATCCCTTATTTCCTAACGGCAGCCCTTAACCTAAAACTCCAATCCATCGGTCCCAATTCTAAATCGCAATCTCTAACCCAACTTCATACCCCTACGCACAAAATTATCTTTTGAAAACAGGATAGGTTGGAGTAGAAGGAGTGGGGCCAGCGTTTCTTAAGCCCCCTTCCCCTTCTCACCGTCCAAATCAAGCTGAGGCCAGCAGTCCTCCATTTGTCACATTGGTAGTCCTCGTCGTATGTTACAGCTCTGTTTTCGTTTAAACTGCACTATTTTCTGCACATCAGATGTGCGAATGTGTTAACCCTTGTTTTATTTATTTTAGCCCAACTGGCAGAAATCGCGCGGGCAAAAAAGTATTTTCAACCTACAGTAGAGAAGTCAAACTGGACGACATGGTCTGAGGAGATTAATTATCGGACCTTCGGATGTTCTTTGACTCAGCTGTTTAAATTACTCACTACGGTAAGGTTTGCGACTGGCCGGCGAGTAATACAACTCTCATATTTTCGGATCAGATAGGACGTATTACTACGGGCGAAGTACGCGTCAGAGTTTTCTCTCAAATCTTACACCCTCATTTGCGGTCTATTTTACCTATGTCTTGCAATAGTTTGTTGCCCCGGCAAGTGTATGGATTGCGAGATCCGGTGGCTTTACCTCACGCCGAGCGATATCATTTCTAGCTGACTTGACCCACTTTTATGCGGACCCTTGACGGAAGTGAGAACGAGGCCCGCTCTGTGCGATCTTTCATTATCGAAGTAAAACGAATGCCTTTTAAAACTACAACGGCATCTTATTAGTCGCCGCTTGGAAAACTACCATTCGACCCGACACTTCAGTCCTCCTATGACCAACGAAATAATATGTCTCACCCTACAAACCCGGCAGCAAATGGTAACCCTAACGAGCGCAATGGATAGAGTTAGGGTTATGTTGGCATGTAGTACGGCCGCGTATTACACATTGCCTATTCTTTGATCCCTGATTTGGGTCGCATATTACGTTCTTGTCATCTTCACTAGTGCAAGCATTGCGGGCGGCTGATCTGCATCATAGTAGTTTCAACTGTGCTAGTTAAGTGTCAGCTATACTTTGCAGCCAGTGGTCGATCGCGTGAAACGTTAACCAAAATTCGGAAATGCCTTCTCGATATGGAAGGATTTCTTTATTGAAGTTGGAATATCGAGCACTGTGCGGCACAATCCCGTGATATTTCAGCGGCGCCAACTTTTGAATGCAAAAACCTAACTGAATAAAGTGAGTAATTAGGTAGTATGTATTTTAAATTGATTTTCAGTACCCTTATAACTGCAGATATATTTTATAGAAAACGTAAGAAAACATGCATTTCTTTATTAGAAAATTACCGTGGTTGTTAATTCGCAGCTATGCTTTGCAACCTATTATAACAGCATGGATAAAATTGGTAGCAGTTAGGGCACCGCTAAGTATTTTTTCGTCTTCAGCAATGCAATCTAGGTAAAATTATCTAGATTCATGGGAGTTTTTGTAATCTAGGACAGTACTCATCCACTCTCTACACGAAAACCTAAATTCGAAGGGTAGACAGGATCGCACATACTCACTTGTCCATTCCAGTTGAACTTCACGTTTAAGTCCGCCAGTCCAGTGCTTCTTGAGGATGGTGAGGATTCTCATCTATACAAACTTGACTGGATTTTCACCGGTTTTCACTTACAGTCAGTGGCCACCCATCTTCCATGATCAAATCACCGTCGACAAAACCGCCGGTCCACACGGAATTACGCTTTTCTATAGATAATTTTTCCTATGATAGCCACCCCCTAGAGACTACTGTTAAAGTTTACTGTAGTTGGGAGATATTTAAGCTAGATTCTACGAGAAAATAACGTTATAGCGTTGTGATTTTGTGTTCCGAAATGTAGATGACCGGTAAGATAGTTGTTAAAACCGTCTAACTACGAATTAAGGTCTGCCTGACGTTTAACAGTGTCATCGCCGTGGGAGAATTTGTGATATTGTCAATACCAAGCGCTTTCAGTCGCATCCATTTCCACCATTTTCATGTGTGAATTTACTAAGGGAAGTGGCTGAAATGGTCTTTGGTGCACTGTTCGTTCATATCTGGTTTCGTATCACTACTCAACTTCCCACATACCCGGAACGTGGTATCTGCCCAGCTCCACCTTTTTAGCACGCTAACTGTCCCTTTCACTTTGTCTGGCGACAAGTTGTTAACACTTAATTTCTGGGCCCCCAAACGGCATTTTTATTTGCCGATTTCACGTCGAATTGCTTACCGTTAGTGCTTTGACGGTCTCACGGGCAATCGTTCTGTTTTAAAACACAACATGCTAAGTTCCTCCACCACTCAAGCGTCAGTTCAATTTTCGAACATACTCGTGTTCGTATCAAATTTAAGGTAGTCTTCATAAAAATGACTCCCAAACATACCAAAAAAATAATTTTTAAAGATCTATTTCTCTTCGTCAGTCAGTAGAACAAGGTCGTAATGATCGTTCTGTAGTTTCCTATTTGATCTTTCCCAACAATTGTTATGCCTTTCCTCCCAGCTCTGTTCCTTTGGTGAATTCTTCCGGGGCGTTGGTGAAGTCACGGACACCAGCCTAGGTTCCTCCTATTATACAGAGGCATGCTTGCACTCTACGTACCAACCTCACGCTCGCCTGCTAGTCCGGTCCCTTGTTCTCCGCATTTTCAAACTTCTGGAACGTCTAGCTGTCTGCGATCCCACTATACTCACGGAAATGTCAGAAATGGTTCGTAAAAACGTCGTGCTGTATCGTTCAAACGATATATGACGCTGCGCCCACAACTAACATCCCATCCTTTTCTAGATTACCTGGCTGTGCGAAGTTGCACTATCAGCAGCCCTCTATCCAACTGACAAACTAAACTCATCTCCTGTTGAGCCTGGCGCCGATGGAAAAGAGGGGGAGGAAGAAGCTTCGTCCAAGCTCGAGCTTATCACTGCCCTACACGATTTTGCATGCGCCAGTGGCCTCTCACGTGAGGAAAGCATTGCTGATTGCCTGCCGCTCTGTTGGCTGTTGTTTGAACACATGGCCTCCGCTGGCGCGTGTCCCTGCTCACATCAGTCTCAGGTTATCACGTTCGGTAGTCAAGTCGTCAATGCCATCACCTCCCGAGTTTCAAACTATCTGCTCACTCGGGGAATCGAGCAAAGCCAACAGTTCTACCTGCTAGCACCCCTCCGACTGGCCTCAATGATGCACGAGCTGATCGGGGATTTGCAGAAGTTTGCCGTATTTCTTGCCAAACTCGTCTCCTGGAGACCCTCCGCCTGTAACTTTCACTCTGCGCCGGCAGATCAGACCTCTTTTTTGCCAGCAGTAACAAAAGACACAACCCTCGCAATCGCGGCTCTTGCCTTCACCTGTCTCTGCCTGCCGGAGGCAGAGCCCTTCAAAGCTGGTTGTCTGCTCACTACTTCCATTCTACCTCGCTTGCGAGAGGAAGACTTCATTATTTTCATCAATCTCAACGCTAGCCTCTTGGCGTTCCTGTTGCGCGTGCCGAGCCAGAGCCGACGACAGCACCAAGTGGCTGGCATCTTTGCCCAGCTGGCTAACCATTGCGTGAAGCAGCAGACAGCAGCCCTGCGCGTGGTCCTGGGGCTGGCTCCCCTGCCACCTGTGGGCGCGGATCGTGAGATCATTAACGAAATTGCGGCCGCTACTGACATCAGGTTGACGAACGTAGATCGTGCGGATCTGGTCTCTGCTCTGACTAAAGTGGGCAGCCCATGCAGACTTCTGAGTCGGGCCTTGGGTCGTTTCCTGTGCAAATGTTGATCATTGTCCTCTCTCATCCCCCTCCACTTGAACATATACCTCCCCCCCCCACCATGATTCTGACCGCCAACACACGTCCACCGCCATACTGATGTAAACGGTGTTACCTCTTTATTTTTTACGCACTGATTAGTCGAAAAATTTGCTGCTGAGAAGTTGGCGTTTTAGGAGAATTTTGTGATCGATCTCCTCTAGGTATTATACATGGTTGTATTGATAGGCATACGACCGGTGGTACCAAGGCGCTTGCGCATCGGGACGCATTATTCGAAGTATGAGGAGCTTAGACACAGTCGCGCAATCTACACCACCATTTGTATTATCATTGAAAGCACGGAGTTGGTCACTAAAGGTAAGAAATTTAAATAAGCGTTTGACAAATGAAATTTACCGACAAAGACTGGGCATACTGGAATGGCCATTACTGGCTTATAAGCGGTCAAACCATCATATCCAACCCCAGGCGGTGCACCACCCGGGGCTCGTAACGGCGACCTGTTGATCGGAAGTCCAACGCTCGTTGTCTTGCCAGTTTAGATAGGTAACATTGACATTCGTTGATGAATGCTCACCGATCGCTAACAGAACTCACTCGTCCCGCTCTGCCTTCGAGCTCACTCTCAAGCCCCGACAGCAGCTACACACCGGCTAGTAGTAGCAAAGGCAGATGAACAATGCTAATAATAGTTAGAGCGTTGGACTTCTGATCAACAGGTCGCTAGTTCGAGCCTCAGGTGGGGACCCACCTAGGGTTGGGTATGACTAGCTGACGACGGTCATTTCAGTCTCCCTTGTCTTTATCGACAAAGCTCATGCGACTTTACTACTACTAGCCGCTGTGCGGCTACTGGCAGGGCTCAAGGCAGAACGGGACGAGTGAGTACAGTATCCGACCGGTGAGCGTTAATCAACAAACCTTTGACAATTTGAATTTTCAAGTCTTGACACGCGCGCTCGACACTACTGCCGACATTTCATCGATTAGATGAGGGACGTAGACAGCTTTCGCAGAAACAATAGGTGTGATGATAAGGCCCAGCCACCCCATAAGCGGAGAGGAACAATTTTTGCGCGATTAAGTCCCCGACAGTGGGCTGTAAACAAATACTGAATACATCGATTTGTCCTCTAGAACTCTCAGAGAAAGTGCCTGCACAAAGTCATGTATGCATTAAGCCAGCAAAGCAACACTTTGATGTCGTGCCAGTAAATGCAACTAACCCGAGGTCTACCAAAATCGGGAGGGACGTGGAAGGGAGGAAAGCAGTGGCAAAACTGGTGTAGTTCAGTGTGAAAAGCCGAACCCTGCCGCTGAGAGGCATATTTGCCCAGCGCTCGGCAAGCTCCCCACGCACAGACTATCCCGGGCCCTACAGACTTTTGTCGCGCTACTCAAATGGTAAGCGTGCGAATGCTTAGACAAGGAAAAATTGATTATTTGATCGCACAAATTTTTAGGAAATAGTCCCTGGGACAATTTTCGTGCGCGTAAGACGGAGATTTGATTGGAAGTGGCTGTAAATAGAAAAATATGGAACAATAATTCCCAGACAACCTCCCATCCGAAAAATTTACATTTTACGTAAGGGGAGAGCTGCATACGGAAATACGCCTTCACAACAGTTCAGGGGAGAAATGAAGGATAGAAAAGGAGGGGGGGGGGGGGAGTTGGAAGAGCAAGACAACTAATTTCTTTAAAAAACAGATTTTGTGTCAGACAAGACCTGGGACAGGACTTTGTTGCCAATAGCATTTTAAGCGGCTTCATATTGTTGGCCAAGCTTGAAAATGTAGGTTTAACAGTCTTAGCCGCAAGCAATGGAGTTGCGGGAAGCATAGGTGGAAGATTAAATATACGAAATAGTCAGAGATTGCACCCAGGTATGTGAGTATCACAGACTGGAGGGAGGAGTCAGGTTATAGCTAATTAGAAAGTGTGCACAGTGGGGCCGGACATGAGAGATCTACCGTGGCATCACCGTTGAGGCAATCAACCATTTTAGATTGATAAGCAGCATCTTCAGGCACTTTGTCCAGTTTTCCTCGCTGCTTCCAGTGAGTCTAGTAAAACAATTAAAAATAAGCGCGGTAATGAAAAAGAACTAGACAGGAGGGAAAAATAACCGGGCAGTCAGACGCACCTGATTGAGTAAATCTGGTTATCTGAGTCACGCATTCGACCCTTGTCCAGAATTTTATAAGGCAGTTCAAACTTCGGAGGCCGCTCAACTATCTCCTGCAGTTGATTCACGCATTCAAGAAACATTGTCATGGCAGTGTCGAATCTAATAAAACCGAATCAAAAATCGTGTCTTTATTTGTAGGGACGGTAGGGGTAGAAGAAAAATGGGCAAGCTGGACAGTAAGATTTCTCTGGGTTTGCGTACAGGGAGGAAAAGTTTGAAGGGAAAAGCACAATCAAAAATCCACGCGATTATGACTATGCTAATAGGTTATAACAAATTAAGATTCCCAAGAGCTTTGCAGTACCGGGACACGAAAGCTGACTTTCGTAGACAAAGTTTTGGCTAATGCATAAAAATATCCAAGTGGTAACTTGGGCTTCTCCACTCGCTTAAGATGATGGAGCACGTTCAGATACTTGCCAAAAGGAACGGCTGATTTCAAAAACGTCTCCTGTGTCCACTTTGCAACTATCGAAACCACTGCCCGTAGTACTTGAAAATGAGATAAGTAACTGACTTATCCGACCGCGACAATCGTTCTTGTGTCATTGATGTTTAAAATAAGTATGCTTGGAAGTAGTCTCTTTAACCCTCATGGGCCCTTCTGAAGAATAACAGTGAACCTGATGTTAGGTGCATGAAGAGAAATACTTTCACAATGGACGTGAGCATCAGCATTAAAACCAAGCATCAAAACACTGGTAGTGCACACTTGAGATATAGCTTTTAAATTACCCTGTCGACTAGAAATTTGACTAACAGTTTTGTGCATTATAACCTAGCAGACGTCGAAATGAATTTCAAAAGCAAGATAAACCGCATAAAGCCGCCGCTCGCAGTAAGGACGAAAAGACAGCGTTCAAAACTGTCATCATGGAGCTTCAATAGTTGTATATCGACTTCATGGAATGCTCGTAGTAGGGAAGAGGCAACGCGCACATGGGGTAAGAGTGACAACGGCTCTTCAGGCCTTGGTTTTAATTGGCCGACGGCGATAATACCGATCCTGTCCTGGCTTTTAGGTAAAACCCTTCGATATCTGGTATACCGAACCCAAATACTGATTGAGGGCTGGCCCTAGTCGAAAGCCCGCTTCGCCGAATTGTTCGACCCAAACGCGCCTCGGTGCGTCGGGTAGTAATTCATCACAGCTTCTGATAAGGCTCTCGGTAATTTCGACCGTACGTCACACTTAGCCGGCGAGAGGCGAGCAACAGTCAACTTATACTGAAATAAATAATTGGTAAATGAAAAACTACCACCAGGTAAGAGTTGCTAGTTATAAGTGACCGGAAAATAGCCTTCCGGGACAGTGACCTACATAGTCACCACAAAATGCCCACTAAAACCGCTTTCCATTGTTTTTTTTCAGAGACTAACCGCCATGTAGTAACAGCTGGATTGACTAGTTTTTGAAATGCGAAGAAACGTCCAAAGAGTTAGGTTAAGAAAAAGTACGTACTTTCCGGCATTGAAAAGGCGAATGCTTCCGGGAGAGTTGTAAAGTGGGAAGGCCCTGTCAGTGGCCAGCTGAATAATTTGCGACTGGTTCCCCAGCGGCAGTATGGAGTATCTAAAAGTGTTACGGAGTAGCGAAATGAGGGGATGTTTCCGTTGAAAACTTGCGGTACCATGCGGGGCGAGGAGATATATTCAGGTAAAAGCGACTCATATAAGACATAGTCAATAATGGATAAATGCACAGGGCGACTCAAAAATAGACGCGCAATTTGAAGAATGGTACAGCTACTTGTTTCTTTAAATATATTTAACTATCAAGACGCAGTAGAATATGCAGAGACAACGAGTGCTAACCCTAATGAACACAATGGATTGGGTTGGGGTTAAGATGATCTTGGCGTGGGAAGGAAGGAGTATAATGCAGTCTAATTAAGTGCTAAAAAAACCAGCTCACTTGAACGATGACGGTGGGCACATGCATTTATTTTCACTGTCAACGTGTTTCCGCACTTCAAACGGCCCCACTCCATTCGCACCGTTCTCGTATTACACGCGTACATATCCATTGTGTTCGTCAGGGTGGTCGTACAAGCATTCGTTGCCTCTTCAGATATTTTTGAGTTGTTTTGTCAACACCTGTTACCAAAATGATATTTGTGCTGTTCCACGTGCTGCTGATAGTGCCTAGTAGTGGGATAGCAAACGCGAAGAAATATTTCGTTTGGTATTTGACTGCACACTTTCCTGTTATACATAAAGTTACAACAAAGGTTCAAAGGGTAAGCCTTGTGCATGAACCTTCATTAGACCTTCTTCATATCACTTTCAATGTGCATAACCCTGTGCTTTTTTCAACCAAATTTCCGTTCTCTTTCAGTTGAAACATGGCTTACACACGACGCACGTAAAAACTAGAAGAAAGTGTTCATGTTGTTAAAAAGTATTATTCTTTGGACCAGAGTTATAAAATTGTTGTAATGAATCAATTGGAATATCACTGCCATCAATATCGACGATCAAGGAATTGGTATAGAATTTCGAACGAAATGGTAACACTGAACTGACACAAAGCATCATAATGCTGTGGGAGGATAGTAAGCCAGGGATATGCAAAAAAAGAAACTGGTCCAACCGTAGAAAGATGTCACAACTGTAGCGCAAATAATGGTTTACATTATCCATTTATTTGTAAATGTTAATAATAATTAGTGTTTGGTTACATCTAGGCCACCCTGTTCCCACGGGAAAAGTTTGAGTTTTCCGATCTGGTCAAAGATCATATTTGTGGCAACAAAACGAAAATAGTAGGTTATGTCTGGAAACCAGCTGCAAACTTACTTGCATAGAACTAGTCAACAAGGTGAAATCTGTCCATTAACCTTATAACCGAAGACATTCTTCTTTCCTTATGCCTGACGATGATTTGTGGATTCCGAACCAACGAGTTACACGACAAGCTTATGTATTCAGTGAATAAGATGGGTGATTTACACCACTCACCTTAATTAATACAGACATTATAAAACACTGCACTGAATTAGGATTTCTGAAATTACCTTGCATTTCAGGCGGGCCCTAAACCCGTTTTCCTTTATTCTGTGCCAGCCTAGACTTCAAACTGAAAGTAATCGAATAAAAACTTACACGGTAAACGTGTGGGAGAGCTTCTTCGCCAGACACTGAAGCAGCAGAGCACACTGGCCCCAAGCGGCGTTAATTTCGGACCACTCAATCTGTAGGGGGTTGAGATAAATTATCGAGCATAGCGATTAAACAGCAGACAATAAACATACTGATAAACGATTTTGCACGGAGTTAAAATGCGTCCAATCAATTTTATTAGGAATAACTTTGTGCGAGTAATTTGTCACACCGTAGAAGGGCTGGATCAATACGAGTGCTAGATAAGGGCACGGCAGACGGGATTGGTAAGGCGCATACACAACGGGTAGCACACATGGGAAGGTGCACGCTCACGATGCACCAGCCACATGCGCTCGTTCTAGTTTTCTTGCCCTGTCACTTGTGTTTCACCTTGGCTTTATTCATCTGACGCTTTGGATTCCAACTCGAACCCATCATTAGAGACGGTATCAGATACGAGTAATTCATACTCAGGGAGTTGCCGTATTTATAGGATGCAGTTGCTATGCTACTGCACGCATACAACAATTTAAAGCTCCCCTGCATCGACGATGGTTATCCTCTGGTGCACTAATTGTTTGATGGTTGGCATGCGGGTCGTTATCCGCTGAAATTTCGTCACCCGTGTCAGAGGTTGGCATGATGATTGCTCGATCATCTGGCACACCGGCACTGGCGTTGGAGAATGCGTTCACTTGAGCGCTAATCGAGTAGCTGATTGCTTTGGCCAAACTGAGTCTCAGCACCGAATATGGGTTGGGGAGGTCAGTGCACTTATTGATAGACTGACTCAAGCAACTCGCGGCTCATGCGATTATCACCTCTGTCAAGAATTTCGGCTTCGTAGAACTTGAATTTGTAGCCGGTTATCGCCGAATGAGCCACGACTTAAGAATTGGCGTCGGTTTCGCCGCACTGCTGCCGCGTTTTTCGGCACTTCGCGTCCGAAGTAGTGTTCCGGTTTCTCCGACGTATTTGCTCTGCCTGCAACTGCACCAAATCCGATAAACTACTCCAGATGTTTCGTGCCGCGGCAGTGGGTCCTTTGGTATCATTACCTGATGTCGAATGGGGGCCTCCGGTCTGTGTGCGACTCCAAGTTCAAGTGGTTCAAGAAGGCGGCTGACGGTCTCCGATACGTTTTTGACGCATGGAATCGCAAGCCGATATTTAGGCTCGGTGCGCTTTTGTCATTCGTCCCGTTTGCGTATGCACTGGTTGACGAAGTTGTGCCAGTTACCATTTTCTCTGAACACCCGTCGAAGATGTTGTATTTTGACCACCTTGTCTTCCGTTTCACTGCAATGCGTCTCAACACGCCGATACAGCGTCCTTAAGCAACTGCGTTTATGGTTTTCGTGAACACTTTGCTTTTTAGGCTGCCACAATATTTGCAACAGACGAGGACGTTGAGAAAGGCCAGTTGGTTTTCTTCTTTTCCTCATCCATCGTAACTTGTTTTTCCGGGAAGATGCTGTAAGATGCGTAAGCACCTGATCCCGCGTCATCCACATACCGAGCCCAGAATTTCGGTCTGTGGTGTTGGAAGACCAGCGACTACAACTGTTGTAGAACCGCCTTGGTTATCAGTGTGGAAATCGGCGAACCCACTGGTGTTACCTTAACCTGCTCGCTGATTGTTCCGTCAAGCATGAAGTACGTCCTGAAACAGAACTTTAGGAGCTGAAGGACTTGGGCGTCTGCATGCGCAAACGAGACGAGAGACAAAATGGCACTGAGCCTAAATATTGGCGGGCGATTCCATGCGTCAACGTCTCAGAGGCCGTCAGCCGCCTTCTCACGCCACTTGGAGTTGGAGTCGCACACAGACCAGAGACCACCATTCGGCGTCAAAGGACCCACTGCCAACGTCTACTAGCAGCAGCAGAAGCGACTGCCATTAGGTTAAAGAAGCCGGTCTTGTGCGCACAAAAGAACCTCTTACAAGCTCCGCGCTTAGCTTGGCCAACGGCCGCTTAACTGCATGTATCCCCCGCGCCATCTTTGTCCTCCCCCTTCTCCTAGAACGGCTCTACCAAACACTTACTGCCGCCTATCAAATTGTCTCTTATCACCCTTCCCCTATGCGCATTCCTCAGATAACCCACACAAATGGACGAACATTATCGATATCATGTTTTAAATTTCTACTGCGTTCCAACGTTTCCCTATAACTGTACTGGCCTGAAGAAAAAAACATCTGTTGTTGTTTATCGGATCCGATGCAGTTGCGGGCAAAGCAACTACGTCGGAGAAACCGGAAGACTAATGGCTAATTTGAGTTGGAGCAAGAGCAGGCGCGAGTAGTTGCGATGTCTCAGTGGGAAGATGCTTTATGTATGCATTTTACGACACCACGAGGTCTCACTCGGAGTATCCTGACCGTCACCTAACATAAACCCACCGCCCCAGCGCGATCTATTTAGCATACTCTCAAACGGAACAATAGAGTGAAAGTAATAGCAACCTTTTGAACACCCAAATAAAACCTTGAAATGAAGGCAAAAACAATCATCCCTTTACAAACAGCCCATTTTTAGCAAACATGGTTATGAAAATGAAGAGGCAAACTAAATAACTGCAAAAAGTTAATCGAAGTGGGATATAGGTAAGGGCGCTAGTTAGACTAACCGGTTTGTTGGGAAGACGCCCTAAGTGCAGTCCATTAATCATACCAATGTGTCCATCATACCAGATGGGGAAGGCGGCATTAAGGACGTTGGTTCGACGAAGCCGCTCAAACTGATAGCGTGCATCACGAAGACGCGCTTCGAGCACACCCAGCGATTCCTCAGCCTCGAGGAGGACGAGCTTGTTTTCGTTGTACTCGGTTGTGGCACTAAAAGGCACAGGTCGGAGTAGAAAATTACTTGCAGAACCAACGGGTGAAAAAAAGGAAACAAGATGACGAAGGAGACACGAGAATTCATAGTAAATGAGCAGCCAACAGAAGAAAACAGTTGGAAGCATTTTTTCCCGGGTGTGAATTTAAAACAGGCGTATACAGCAGGAAGAAAATAAATTACATTTTAAATATTACACGTTGGAAAACTTCGTGCGTGAGGACGAGATATTTCGTAGGAAATCCACATTTTGGACTAAACCATTCCCACCAGAGTGGATGAAAATGCAATAAGTGAACCCCAGAAACATGGGTGTTTGGCTTGCGTCCAGCCAGAATAGGCATGGGAAAACCAACCTCTCTCATCGGAGTGACGTTAAATTAATCTGGTTTGATTGAAGGCCAGAATACGGGTGTCCAGGCTAGATCCTTCGTCAGGAGTTGCACGACGGGCGATAAATGATCCAGACTAAATGGTGACGATAAGGACAATTTTTGTGGCAGTTTCTGACAGTCGGCATTGGTACTTACACAGAAAGCTATTCCCTAGTGAAAAAGATCCGAGATTCGAGCCCAATCAGTTACAGCGCGAATAAAAACTGCACTGAATGAGCAATGAATAGCAGATAGAAACCGGAACAGAATCTAGAATATCTCTTAATGTAATAAGAGTTTATTACATTGACCGTCAGAGAGAGGAAGAGAGAGCGGGAACTTACCGATCCAACTCTTCCTGGCGAAGCTGTAATTCTGCCGAGTCCCGTTCGATCTGCTCATCCAAGAGTTTGGACTCGGTCAAAACGCGAGCTAACTCCTCTTGTAGAGAAACCAGCTCAGCCTCCTCGGGCGGGAGATGGAGATCTGCGTTACCGGTACTACAGCGGAAGACGGGGGGATCCCCAATTGGAAGAGGGGTTGGTGTCTTGACAGGAATTTCCGGTGAGGGATAACGAGCGAATGAGGAACAGGAGCTCTCATTCGGCACATCTGGCGAGAGTGCCTCTGGTAGAGCGGACGGGGACGTTTCTTCAGTTGAAAATCCTGCGCCCAGAGACTCGGGTGGAAAGAAAACCTGACTCTGGTAGGAAAATCCGGTAGCTGGAGTGTTCGCCGTCGGTTCTTCCATCGAGGTTGGGGAGGCGGCGGACTTGGCATTCAGCTGGCTGAGGTAAGCCCTGGTGACGCGAAAAAGATCGCATGTATGGGAAGGGGGGAACAGGGGGCAAAAAGAAGATAACTTTGAGAATGGAGGGGTGGACGCACTGGAGGCAGGATAATTCATCCAATTGGAAATCGAGTAACTGTTTCTGAGTGTTGATAAGAATATCCGCACATTCCTGGCACATTGGGTGATTGGGTTTGACTCGTCCACTCAGGATGTCGAAGAGGTAAGCATTAACCTGCAGAGGGAGGAAGAGCAAAATATCAGAAGGCCTTGGATCCAGAACAGACACTGAAAATAGGTGAGTAGGTAAGGTTTTCAAACTGATTAGAGAAAGGCTTGAAAAGCAGTGAAGGGAAGACCATTCGAAAACTTTTGGTTGTACTGAAAGTATGCTGAGAAGAAGCAAAATATGATACAAAAAAGACAAGACTAGTGAAAATCGAAACCATCTAAAGCAGTTTAACTCAGTCGGTTGCTAAGTAGTCCTGAAGCTATATAGCTTACGATATAGCTTGGAAACCTCGGTGAAAATAACTGGGTCGTTCCCACCCAAAAAAAATAGCGTGAGATACCAACCCATGGCCCGTTTTCGAGAGAAATGAGCTTAGACTCGCGGATGTGAGTTATATAGGTGCTTTCAAAGAGAAGCGAGAAACATGTTAAATCTACCTAGCTTACGGGAAATTGCAGGACATCAAAATATTCCATATACTCAAACCTCTAACAGTGGCCTTATTCGTAAGGCGGGCACATTAAATACTGCCTTCAGTACTATCCCTGCATTTGAATTTTCTCTCCTGCGAAGTTCCGTCCCCGACCTCCGCATTTCAAGTAAAGGAGAAGAAGTCAAACAATTTAGAGAATCCTGAATCCCCCCTCAGACCTTTGCACTCATCCAGTCGTAGGGAAATGCGTCAATTATGGTATAATGATTGGGGAAGCGAGGGGGTTGCATATCCGCGAATCGGACTTAGCCAACCGGCGGACTTTGTCAGGCGCAATTAGGCGGCAGAACTTACCTGCAGGCGGTGGTCCATGCTGGAGGCGGATGCGGAGGTGTGGGAGGAGCGAAACAGTGATGGTTGCTTGTAGCGGTCCTGTGAAGTAGGTCGTCGCCTGAGTAAGAATCAATGCAGTATTATTTAGTGATGAGCTAAGGTGGGCCGACTGAAAGAAAACTTGTAAACACCAGAAAATGGATCAGGTAATGCATTCGCGAGAAAGTCATTGGCATCTCTGCATTCCAAGCTTTTGAAAGGCTATTTGTTTGGCAGGAAGGATGTTGCAGATTCCAAGATGAACATTGCTCGTGACAGCAAGTCGAAGATGGGACTTAAAAGAGGAAGTATGTGACCTTCAGCCTATGTGCAAAATAAACTCTACGATATTGAGGAAACCTCAGGTCGATTAGCTCCAGCGTAAGACTCTCAGAGAAAAGGTTTTCTGTACATTAAACCAGAAAAAAACGTTCCACCAAGTTCAGGTTAATAATAACGAAACTTCCATTAGTGTGACGGGTCGGCCTTAGAGATCCATACTTAGTTTGGTTTGTGGCGAAAGACGCCCACACGTATGTCGGACGACCGCCGCTCACTGCAGCCAGTAGGCAGTGGACGCCGGCAAGAGGTTCAGCCTACTGACACTTTTGGCGTTCAAACGGCGGTAAGGAGGCCTTGGCCGCCTAAACAAGACACGGGAATAGGAACCGCCCATAATACCTGTGGATTTGCCCCAAATTCCGGGGAAATTAGGATCAGGATTAAGATGAGACTTAGGGTTAGGTTTATTTTTTGGCGTTGAGGTCAGGATTAGGCTAAGGGGTAAGGTCTGCGTTCGTGTTGTCTGCAGGGTTTAGGTTTATGGTAGAGTTCGGATTAATATTAAGGTTACACTTTCGTTTTGGTAGGGTAGGCTTTAGTGTTAAAACACAGGAACGTTTACCCTTCCCGAAATTTATCGCAAGGTCATGCATTTTAAGCGGGCGGGCGGTTCCTAGTTCCAGGTCCAGTTTAGGCGGTCATAAAAGGCATCCTTACCAAAACGACCTTCCGCGCGTGCATTCATGTCTTATTTGACCTACCAAGGATCATCTTTAAGTAACGCCGAGTTTGGGTACAATCTGGTATGTCCCAGTTACCCGAATCCACGAGCAATGAGAGCGGGCCTCACTCTCTTTAAAGATCGAACAAGCTACCTTAAAAAAGTCGGAGCAAATACTAGCAAGAGTGCAACTGCGATTCCGGGTATACTCAGAGCATACGGGTAGTGGCTACCAAAGATATAAAGTAACTGCTCTAACGGACTCTCCTGTTGATCGTAGACCAAGTCACGAGGTTGCATTTATTCGGTTAAGAGACAAGTGGGTCGGGTTAGATGCTACAATTTACCCTTGTCTGCTCTTGAGAGAAGGCTCCACGCAGGGCGACAGTTATCTACCGTTTCAAAAGCCTCACTATGGCGTTTGAGAAGACGGGATCAGTCTGTTGACCTACCTGTTGATGGGTTGGGAGACGGGTCCTTTTATCCGATACCCTGTAGTGTAACGGGGAGATAACCCTTTGTCCAACGTCCATTATATGTCAGCCTTTTTTTAATTTGCAGTGTCATAAACATCAATAGGGAGCTCAAAGGCTTCGCCTTAATAAAACTGAACTGAACTGAACAGATGATGCTACAGACAGTTAGTGATCATCACCCCTCAACTAGGACGATCTTCACTGCAGTGGCCGAAAATATTTAAGTGCCGTAAAGCGACAATTAGTCTAGACGTTGTGAGAGGACGTAATAGCAACATTATCATTCTCACGTTACGATTCAGCAAATTGGATTTGATGATCAAAATAGAGGGGACAAAGAGCAGGAAAACAGGACGCGAAAATCCAGTACGAACTTTTACAAGGATGTTTGTAAATACAAAGAAGGTGATGGGAAAATAATAACCATTACGTACATGGCTAACGAAGGTGACGTTTGTTGGTCGGGAGAAAAGCTGCCACAGGTGGAAATCTCTTCACCTAAATGGTAGGTGCCAAAATAAACGCGATATTATAGGTTCCTCTAAACGTGGAGGTGGCAATAAGGTCAGAAGAGCCGGCATTCCAATACTTATAGTACCATGATTCTCGGAAGTCTAATGTAGTCAGCAAAGGAGATGTCATGCCCTACAGGATTGCGACATTTTAAATTTCCCAAAATACCAATGTCTGCAAGGATGCAGAGTTTCTAAAAGATATATTCACAGTTGGCTTGGATTGCGACTGCCTAGTCTACTTAGCATAAGTTGGAATCCCACTTCTTATCAGCATCACGTAATAAAAGGTGAAAAACATACGTATAGATAGCTGAAGTTGCTTTTTAGTATCCGTGCGCGTCTAATGATGTAGAGCGGGGTTGCGGGAAGGTATATTTAAGGTATGGAACTCCCAGTTTTTAGCACGACTTGCGACGAGTTGCCAAGGAAACACGGACAGATTTAGTTTTTAAAATTCAGTTTTGCAAATTTGTGACTTTTTATGCCAAAAACTCGGTAATAAACTTGTGTGATGCAGCCGAGTTTTTCGCAAGTGGGTCAAAGGAATTATTCAAATCTGCCAAAATCTTCGACTAATTAATTGTATCTGGTATTCATCTGGTGGATCGCTTAGGAAATCCTGCTTGGGCAGTCAGCTTAATGAATCAGAATTGATGGATTCCATACGTTGCCGTAGTCTGGGCGGGTAACTTGATCCAAGTGTGATTAAACTCACGGCTACCGGTGGGGCCTCGTATCTCAGTTGGCTAGAGCGTTAGCGGTACTAAAGCCTCCTCCTTGCTGGTGTGGATTCGAAGCCCAAAGCAACCGCCGAGCTTTTCACAAGTGGGCCAAATGAATTCTATAAAAATTGATCGGTTACTAACCTGCCTATCATCATGTCAGCTTATGAAATATTTTATTCTTGTGATATCCCTGTCGGTGCAATAAAGCGAAAATCTATTTGAATTAGTCAAACGCATCTTAAACAATGTATAAACGAAAGAAGAAACCTGCAACGCTCGTGAAACCGTATTTGAATATATATTCAAAATCTAGGCTGTTTGGTAACGGTCATACTTTCCATTGCCCTTAATCTGGAAGACAACTTCCGCGTATATACGCAAAAAAGACTATTTTCATAAGTGATTCTACTTGTGGTGTTTTATTTACTCGTTTGTTTACATGGATAAGCCTTCTGTACAGTAAAAACTTCAGGTTAATTAGTTAACCCGATTTTTCACGTTTTCGAAATTTGCCGCTTTTCTGAAAAAAAGTATTTCTAAAGAACTTAATATTAATTGTTAAACCATAATATGCCTTCTTTTTAAGAGCGGTGGCTTATTTACTCCTGGGAAACTTTGGGAGACGCAGTGCGGGGTGATTTCGCATAACGGGCCCTATCTCATGGATTTCAGATGGGGCAGTTACTGTATATAAAAGGTGTATACAAAAAGCCCTACCAATAATGGAAGACAAATCCGGACCTCGGAGTTGTTCAAGATCCGCTGTAAGGTATATAGGATTTTTGCATTTTTGGCACGAGTACTGACCAACGGAAACTTTCTGCGACTCGGATCCTTGACAGAGGCGATCGTCGACCTCAGACATTACTGACAACAAAGGAAGGAATTATCAAATTCAGGTTTTGAAAAGGTTGCAGAAAGAAGAAAACATAAAATGCGCCTGTTTGAGGATCAAGGATGGTCCCGGTAAACGAGATCTTATCGGCACACATAAAAGAAAGTTGAGCGCACCAAATGCTTATCTTCGAAATTAGATTTGGGCGAGGTTAGAGAAGTAGCCTGCCCTCAAAATCCTTGGAAGCCTAAAATCCACCTAGAGTAGCCAGGAATTTGTCCGTCAGAGAGGATGCATCCCCAATGAATGCGATAGAGGAATAACTTAAGCACTGTTGGAGTAAAGATTGCAAGTATTGCGTCTGCATCGCAGGTTAAAGGGGGAGAGGGGAGGGGGTGGACGTTCCAACTGCGACCATTCAAACGCGTAAAAAAATTAAAGGCTGATAAAATGGAAGCATTTATTCAGAAGAACAAGAGTGTTAACAAGTATTCACAAGATTACAAAGAAGGCAATGTGTGGCGAGAGGAAAGGACGGTTGAAAAGAAAAAACATCGTCACCAACCCCCTGACGCTCCTTTTTGCTCCTCTGCAAGGTCATCATCACGTCCATGCGATATGCTAGTAGTAGTCTCGCCTGGGGTTGTTCTGAAAAGGTCAGATAAAGGGAGAAGTACTGGGAGTTAAAGCAGCCGTGGGAATAGAACGTCGACAAATAGAAACAAACAGCATAACGCAAACAATCTTGGTAACTACTCAATCAGCCAAGGGAAAGGGAGACCGACAACCATTATGCCGGATATATGATCGATAAAAACTAAGGAATGAGCGTGCGGCCAGGGATTTCAGCAGAATTCAGTCGAATCGGCAATCTCTACGATTTACCTGTGCACCGTTGCGCTTAGAGAAGAAATTAACAGCACTTTAATTTGTACTCTTTGCGCAATAAGCAGAGTTAAACGCTGACAGTTCTGTGAGGGCGGAAGAAAAGTTAGCGAGTGTATTTTCCCTGCTGATGGAAAACCGCGACAGAGATTTAAATCCAATTTAAAAATTCCGTTTTGACGTTACGAAACATCCAATAATTTTGTTTGAAAAGTTTGTTGACTTAGAAGAAAAACAAGTCAGTCAGGTTTTCAAACTGCAATCCGCACAGCGTGCAAGTGAAAGATGGCAGGAGTACATTGGAAATATTGGGAGAAGCTCGAGACAGTATTTTCTTCCTGCCCTCCTTGGTGATCCAGTTCTGAGTTTGCACCTGTGGCCGAAGCATTAACAAGTTATGTCAATGGTTCACAGATCAGACTCAACTGACAAGCAAGTCAGCATCACGAAACCTACCAGTCAATCGGCATATTTTTTGGCATACCACATCACCAAAATTCGTTTTGAAAGCCCCGTGGTGACAGGTTTAGTGGTAAGGTTACGGAAGTAAGCAAGTAAGTCACGCAGGAATGGCGTTATCCGATAAACCTTGCGATCTACCAAACGAAGAGGACACCCGAACAAGGGGAAACAACTTTGCGCCCTAAATCCCATTAGACATTTACAGAAGGAAAAACGGGAGGATGGTAGGAAATAACAGAAGAGCAGAACAGTCGTAACAACCAGAGGATTAGGACGAAAGCGGTAGGCGAGCATCATTCGCTTTCTGTAGGCATCATACTCATCGTCGTCCTGCTTCAAGTTAGCTGGTCTTTCCACACCCAAGCCAACACCATCTACGAAGACGTTGCCCCTAGAAAAGCGAAAAACAATCAGTCTATTGGTGATGCATTTAATACATTAAGGGAGGGCTATAACCACAAAAATATAATATGACACAAGGGGGGACACCTAGAGACAAGAGGCGAGGTGTGACTGTAGCTGAGCTGTTGCGTAGAGGTAGACAGTTTATAAGCGAGTAGATTTCACTTACTTGCCAACAGGATTGATTATACCTTGTCCAGAGGCACCCAGACCCTCGCCCTCTTTCCAACCCATCTTCTCTAGCATCTGAAATCCGACATTCTCGCAAGTCAGCTTAAAGTTTGTAGTCTGAGTAGTCGGGTTCACGACCTTCCTTCAGAGCCTGAAATTAAGACGACAATAGAAACAGTATTTTAGACGAAGAGGTGACACAGCATATTAACTCCTGCTGCTCTCGGTCACTTTACGGACATATTTTATACGGTTTTGAGCTCCTACGGCTTCGGCAGGCGTTCGCTGTCAGCCCTGTTCTTCACGAGAGGATGCCCGTTGCTGGCTTCCTAGGGGATCATAGATGGGCAGTCAAGGGTGTATCTGTAATGCTCCATCCAGCGCTGTAGACTATTCGACTTCCTCGACACTAGAATCGTGTTGACTGAGCTGAACAATAGTGACATCCACTTGCCTTGCACATGCACACACAGGATAGCTCGGACGACGAGGTTTACCACTGACCCAAGAGTAGGGTGCAGTAGCGGTGACTTGCGCACACTTGGTGCACACTTGCACAGCATCTAACGTACTCATCCTGCACTCATCATCTTCCAACAGCGGAATAAGGTTCAGATGGTGACTTGTGTAAGTGAGGCCGACTAGGAATGAGGTTGGGTGCGCACGTGCACACGGTTTCCAGGACAGCTTGCCCGCTGTTAAGTGCAGTCGTTATTTTTTTGTGGATTACCAGTAGTAATTAAAATGGGGATTGCATAAATCATCACTGGACAAGAAGGTGGCGGGAAAAGCCTACGCAGCACGAGAGACCGCAAACCGAAAAAAATTCAGTCATTGTTTTTGTCAGTACTGCAGGATTGAAACATGACTTGAAAAATGGGTACGCAGTTACCATCTGCCGTAGAAACAGACAAGTGGTGCAGCAGGTTACTGGAAAAGGGGGAACAAAGCAATAACTAGACAGTGGAAGAAAACTCACCCGATATGTCTCCATGAATCGATCCAATTCATCTGGAGGAAGGAAGTCACCAATATGGTGCTTGCCTTGACCCATTTCCGTTAACTTTTCAGCCCACTCTGAATAAGACAAGAACAAAAAGATACGAAAGATAAAACGAGTAAGACTATGACAGCTAAGGAGCCAAAAGTTTAGTGTACATAAGGCTTTTCAGAATGACCCCTTAAAATACCATTGTTTTAGAGGAATCTGAGATTGATATAATCTTCTTTAATTTAACCCCCAGACATAAAATTTGAGCTTTTAGAGGTCGTGATTTCGGAAGTGTCAAACAGACGAAACAATTAGCCCCTGGATTTAAGAATGGGGTCACGATTTCTCCCTCATATTATTGTCTTATGACAACTATCGTTTAGTTAATGCTCATGAGAGTGAGGTATGGATCCTGTCAGTTGGGGCTAAAGCAGGTGTGACTTAGGACAAACAGGACGATCCTCTCTCTAGTCGTACTGACCAGGTTTTGCGATTGGGGTATGAAGATTAAAAGAAGAGTTAGGTTCATGCTGCATGCAGTTTTCTTATTATAAAATACGGCACGCGCAAGTCGGCAGTACAGCCCAGATAATACTGATGCTCGACTAGTTCGATGGACGAGTTAGGTGCGTCCTCTTCTGTGCACCGCAGCTCAATGTAGCAGGTACAGTACCTGGCCTACCAGATTAAATTTAAACCAAAATTCTTCAATCTGATTCCGATTAGAGAGGATGAGTTAAGTGGTTTCGTGATAGTATTGGCGAAGCAGTAGTAGTAGTATTTCTTTCTTACGGAATGTCATTTTGCTGGCGGTTAGAAAACAGGTCATTTAAAAGACAGCATATTGGCGTGGCTGAAATATCATGGAATATTCGCATGACAATCAACATAACAACTCAACTTAATCAATCCTTTTTACTCAAAAATGCATTTTCAAATGTTAGTTGATGCATAATGAGATACTATATGATCAGTTCACAAAATCGCTCAAGAGCCTCCTCCCCATTTGTAGAACAAAATGCATCATTTTAGAGGATGAGACAACCAGCAAGGTCAAGGGCTGGGAAAAGTACATGGTTAACAGTAAACATTCGAGGTCCGAAATTCTCTAAATTCCTACGATAAAGGGTATATGTTAGATGATTTGATGAGCAAACTCCAAATTCAGCTGGTGGTAGAAAACTATATAATGTCAGCCATCATTGTACCAAGTGGTCAGAGACCCGGAAAGCCAACAGCCTACGAAGTATGCGCCTGTCACAAACTATGGCGTCAGAAGTCGCTTTGCCTCGAGGCAACAGACATGGGTTATAAATCGAGGTCCTTCCAGTTTAGGAGAACACCACGTGTTCCATGATAGAAAATCAGTTTAAGAACCTGGGTCTGAAACAATCCACTGATTAAAAAGATAGGTTTCGAAACAAACCATTGAGATGACAATGTGTTGGAAATTTTTAACAAACGATTCAGGCATAATGGCGCCACTAGCCCACCTTTAGTTGCTTCCATTTCGGCGGCCCGAAGTTTGTGTTCCCACGTTCCACCCTCACAGTCTTCATCTGAATCGTACTCGTACTTGATTAGCAGACCGTCAGGAGTATACTTGGGCTTCTTTGAATATTTAACGCCTGCTATGGATTCCATCAACTGTTGTTCCTGGAATTTTAATTTCTGTTGCGCCAGAATGAATTCATGCATAGCTTGAAGCTGAAAAACAAGGGTAAGAGTTAGAACAAAACAGTGGGAATATATATCTAGAACACGTTAATGGATAAGAACCTTTCAGAGGGCATTTACTGACATTATGTGGGAAAACCGGTACTCTTAAACTATGAAGGCATGGACGCAAAAATATCGACAGTAGGTGCTGTAAAGGACGTAAGAACACCCATAAGAGATCTTTAAATTGTGCCGACAAACTCTTGTTTTGTGCAAATGACTTTACACACTGGGGATAATTATACTGTCTCTGGTACTTCGTGATAGCTCCGGCTGATGAAGAAGGTGGGTGTCTCAGATGATTCGCGAACGAGCTCATAACTGCCTATGGTTATAAGGGCGTGATACATGAGACAATTGGTTCAGCTGGGAAAATTAGTCCAATTTGGATGAAGCTCTCAGAACGGCTATCAGTGATTGCCTTTGGAAAGAATTATCGTTGGGGGAGGGAGGGGGCGGACTAAAAAACCAACCATTCATGTGTCACTTGAAATGCATCTTGAACAAGCGTAACTCATTGACAATAACAAGTGACAGTAAGCCTGATGATAATTATCAGCATCGAGGTCGGTTTACTGGTAGCCTTTAGAAAGCCGCAACAATTTGCCATTTAATCTGAATTTAAAAGCACAGCGATGAAAAAAAGCAAAAGCTAACCCACTGAAGAAAGAATTAAAATAAGCAAGGTACCTACAACCTCTTTTGCGTGAGACAAAAGACTGATACTTGTTGTACCAAGCCTTAAACCTCATGTAAGCTTAACATAAACAATTTTCTTTTCCGACCAATGAATAGAGACAGTAGCATTTGCAAAAGGTAAGACCACGGAAGTACTTCACAGTCAAACCAAAAACTCAACAAATATGTTCCTTTACTGCTGAAAAAACTGTCTGCAGACTGTTAAATGCAGTGGGGTTCGAAAGAAGTGGAACATGGTAACCGACACCCGGATGATCAGCTGAAGAACGCCTTGGATATAGGGGAATTTTAGTTATTGACCTAATACGCTGTGTGGAGTGCCTCCTTCCTAAGGAAATTGTACTTCATTTGAGTAAAAAAACGTAGTAGACTAGGATAAAATAGATGCATTTTTTTAAACCAGACACATTTTTAGCAAAGAACTATTGATGAACAAGCATGTGGTGCTTGCGCTAATCTGTCTGTGCATGGGTTGCACAAACAGCCCTTGTGAAACTGAAAATAGTTTCTTCTGTCAATGATATAACGTTTAAAAACCCCTTCTTTTCCACAAAATAGTAACGTTTTTTGTAAATTTTTATTAGATATGCTGTGACGTAAAATGAAATACCAATTTTCACAGATACTTAGTCGTTTTACTATACCAGCAGTTATATACGGATTTTTCTTATAAATAACCCTAAGATGGTGTGCTAGCTCGCTACAAAAATGACTGCAAGTTAGGTCAGAAGACTGTCTTCGGACGACTCAATAAGTGATCTGAAAACAGGACATTACCCAATGAGGCGTTTGGACCACGTCATGGTATAATCATAGAAAAAAAGATGTGGAAGTAAGCAAGGATGACGAAAATGGTCCCCAAAAATATAGACGTCGACGCTCTCGCGTGATGCACAAAAAGATTATTCAGGGACAATTTGCCTACTTCCTGCCTATACTTGCTACGAAAAAAATGCACGTCAGCCTTCATCTGTGAAACGAGGTAGCCAAGGATTTTTAGCAAAAACCTTTGAAGAAAACGAGTCTCATACAATGGTAGGCTTGTCAAAAACCTACCATCAATCTATATCGATTTCTTAAGAAATCCTGCTTGGTCAGCCAGCTTACTGTAGCAGAATTGGTAGATTCCATAAGTTACAATAAGTTTGTTGGGTAACTTGACCCAAGTGTGATTAAACTCACGGCTGCCGGTTGGGCCTCGTAGTTCAAGGGGCTAGAGGTTTGGCTGCACTCAAGCCTTCCCCTTGCTATCGTGGGCTTGAAGTCCATCAAGGCTACCGTGTTTTTCCGAACCGGGGCAAATAAATAAATTTAAATATTAGGCTGTTGACCAATTTTTTTCGGTTGCCCAAAAAAACGAGTGTTGGGGCTTGATATTACTTCTACTAACTTTGTTTTATTTTTAGACGTCCTTGCTGCATCGACCGCCACTTCTGAGTTATTCGGAATTTTCTGATATTTCGTGGACATCTTCATCTGCTGCAACATAAGAACTATGGTAAACGGAACAGGAGCGCGGTAGTTTATATTAACACATTCAAGTGCTGACATCTGTCACGCGTCTGAACTAGTTGCGAGTCCAATGCATTCACTTACCTCCTTCTGGTATTGTATTTGATATGCTTGATCGGCGCTTAGTGCCGCTCCCCCAGTGAAGTGTTTGGCTTGAAGCGTATTGGGATTTTGTACAATAGGAATGCCTACAAATAAAAAGCGTTACTATGTGATTCACCAATACTCGATTAGAAGACGCAAACGTATCTCAAAAATGTGTTGATAATTTACGTTGGAATGCAACCATCAGGTGAATGAATGATTCGTTTACTATTCGGTCGGTTTCAAACCGGAGTTCAGCGATTCGACGTTTATATATCGATAAAATTTACAAATTACGTAATTGCAGCAAACGGGCGCTTCTATGACTAGAATATATTTGGCTAAAAAATGAAATTTGAACAAGACAGGAGGATTAAATTACACAGGACAGGTAAAACAATTATAAAATTCTTCATATGAGCACTGCAAATTTAATATTGAATATGAATTAAAATAATAACCTACTTGCAAAAGGAAACTGTAACTGTTTAGTTTTACATAACTTTAGTGACGTATAGGGGCTCGTTGCCAGCATTTATTAAAATATAATCTTCGGTATTACCTCCATAGCCAAGGCCGATTCAAACTACCAAAAACCGAAGACACCAGGGCCTTACCATCTAGGGGAAAACCCTTAATCTATCTGTACAATCTTAGTGACCGGAGATACTTTAAGAAAAAAGCAGTGATCGAATCAATGGCAGCAATGTGGTGGCTAAAGGTGCAATCATAACTGTAGCAAAAAAACGATTGTATGACTGATGTCGACGGTATGACGAGGTAAAAAGTAATAATACAGGAGTTTGAAAAAACAAAGTTACGGCTCAATATGTCCGCTAAGATTATGCAGTACCTGAAGGAAACGCCACTTCAAAACATGTACTAATTACAATTTTAGGTAACACTCGCCTGAGGAGTTTGCTCTGGAAGCAGCAGCCAATTCTGCAGCTCTTTTTGCTGCTGCAATGGCATCCGCAAGTATTGCCTGCTCGGTTGTTAGCTCGGGTGCATCCACCTTTTCCACCGGCTCGGAATCCCAACGCGATTTTCGCTTTTGAGATCGAATAGCTTCAGCTTGAGAAGATTGGTCTTCAGCTGATTCAGGCTTAATTTCAGTAGGAAGGAGAATTCGCCTAGGAGTGGTTAGGAGAGGTTCTGATTTTTTCTGCACGGGGGCAGGATCAGGGTTATCTGATGGTGCCTCGGTTTTAACAACTACGGTAGGTGAAGTTTCGCCCTGAGACTGAGCGTTAGGAGTCGGCAGAAGACACGTGCGAGAGCCCCGAATAGAGGAGGCCGGCGGTTTCTCAGGTGGCAACTTGATGTCACTGAGACTGTACGGCACTGAGGATGCGTCTGGAAAACCTTAAAAATAATGAGAGGAATGAATGAGCCGTTCTGAACTAGGCAGAGAACAAAGTTTCCTAACGAAGATCAGAATTATATACATCATGACTTGGATAGAATATTATCATTCGAAAACAAATAAAGGCGAAGTCTAACCCTAAAGTAATTATACGGCGCCATCTAGGTAAAAACAAGTCTTATGAAGAAATCAAAACTTATATATATAAAAGAGACTTCATTTACACTTAAATCGTTATAGAAGCCATATTTATTTACGTTAGGAAGAAAATTTTTTGCTAAATAAACCCTTCGAAAACAGAAAAATAATCAGCAGTATCCAATTGGCGTCTTGTTTTGTGATTGCCCACAGAAACCAACTAGGGTAAAAAAGACCTCACGCTAAACAATAGGAAGAGGCAGTTCAAAAAGTGTACGTAGCAGATTCACAAGACAGCGAGAGTTTATCGCAAAATTATTTGAAAACAACGAGATACCAAGAAAGAAGCTTCTCATATTAGTATCAAATTAATATATAAATCTACGTGTACGTGGCTGAGAAAACTTACCTTTTTTAGACTGCGGCTTGCGCTTTTTTCTTTCTTCGAGGAGCCGCTTCTGAAAAAATTTATACTCATCCGTCTCAGGAAGGGTCAGAAACCTAAGAATAAATATGGACCAAAATAACAAACCAGTATTGTATACTGTCCTCAAACTTTGCAATTTCCATCCTTCCCAACTCAGGGGTAAGACCAGCGACTCTCATAACAAGACTTTCGATAGCGATTAGAACCTGCTGATTATCGGGAGGAGGAACTGGAAAGACATGTGTAAACTCAGGTAATAACGCAGATTGAGTAGCAATGCATCAACTAATTTCGCTACCTGATGGTAAAGCATCTTCGAGGGGCATTCTAAAAAGAAATGTTTTAAATAGCTAACTTACTGTTCTGCTTCAGGTCGCCGCTCATTCTTAACCTGTAGAAAAGCTCAAAATGCTAGTGCTTAAATTACCACGGGTATATTCAGAGACACTGATTCAATATTAACACGCTCTTGCTCGGCTAGCAATGTATAAAGAAAAATCGGTAATCGATTACCTTGCATTTGCTTGAATAATTCCAAAAAACTCCCATCATTCTTAAAAGGAATATTAGAGCTCATCCGCAGTGATATTTAAACTATGAACATGAGAATCAGATTATTTAAACTTTTCCATTGCAGCAGTGTAGAAAATGAATGTAGAAAATAAAACAATCGCGCTTGAGCCCCCAATCCTTTCCAAAAAATGTCTATCACCTATGATAAATTTCTGATTCCAGAAAGTGTTCAGTTATTGGTATGTGTGAGTCAGGCGCAAACTGTGGCCGTCGATGCAATCACGTTTTATTTACAGCATTTTCGCAGAAAATGCGTATTACGCCTGCATTAAAACTTTACAACAAAAACTAAAAAGGGCCATCACAGCAGGGAATTCCATTGCTGGCTAAAAATGCTTTTTCTGGGGGCTAGCCTTCGGACGACTATGGGGGCCATCTTCCTCAGCGGTTTAAAGGGATGACCAAGCAGGTGGTCAATCCCAGCTTATTTAACGAAGTCCTTCAAATCTATGGACACTCACTGCTTGTTAAAATGTGGCAGGTCTGAATGAGGTCAATGTGAAAATCCCTGTAATTTAAAGGAAACAAATTAATTATACACCATTGTCGTAGCCTCCGTCTATACTAGTTGCAACAGTACATAATCTTTTTTCTTCAAAGAAGTCAGACGTTTGCGGAATACTCCAAGTGATTCCGAACGATTTCAAGTAAATTTTACCAAACACATCATTATCGAATTGAACAACGGCAAATTACGATTTTGAGTTCAAATTTTCGACGACCGCAGATCTTCGCCTTTTTCAAATTTTGATCGAGTTTACACTGTTGCCGTCCTGAGATGCCAAAATTTCAGTTTGCACAAACAAAAACTTTATCCTCAGATGGCTATTCTGAAATATTTGTAAGGGTATACAACTTGATCATCGTCTCATTTTCGCCCCCAGGTCTCCTGGAACTACTTAAGCAAAAATATATGAGTCATTTAACATTTCCTTCTTAATTGCAGTTGCTTCATATTTTTCGTGCAAACGCTTCATATACGTCCAAATTTATCAAAAACTATACATGGGCATCGAAAGTCGCGAAGATTCAAACGTGGACAAAAGCGCACCGACGCGATTTTTACTCTGTCCTGCCAACAAACGTAGGTAAGTTGTTTACCAAAATATTCAGAAAAGTGTCTCATGTGAAATTTTCGTTTCTAAGTTGAAACAAATCCCCAAATGCATTGCATGGATGGGCATTTTGTATGTAGTTCGCTCCCGCAAAGCGGATAAAATCTTAGTAGCTTTCAAAGACGTGAAATGTGAAGACGCAGATTGTGCAGAAAGTCCTCGAGCTGGAATATGAGATGAAAAACATTAGGATTTTAATCCACTCAGCCATCCAGTTTCCAGATAAATAGGAAAAAACAAAGAAAACGAAAAATAAGAAAGTTCCTTAGCAACGTAAACGAGATCCTACATCAAGGTGTCAGACACCGGACAACGATTCAAACCCAATATAACTCTAGTTGCATTTAAAGCCAACCGATTTCACAATTGAACGTACGGTTCCATTGACCAAGGCTGTTCAATCAAACAAACTGGATGTTGTGGGTGTAGTTTTCGATGCGTTTTTCATCAAGACAATTATAAGGGTCTGCAACGCCCGATTTCCTTTATAACCGAAACCAAACAGAGCTTAGCAATGGAGCTAGCTCGGATAGGTGTTTCGTAGATAACGATAGCATCTTAGAGATCGATCTAGTTTTTGTTGTGTTTAAGGACTGATATATAACAAACGAAACAGCAACGCATGTGAATTGTAATAGAATGCAAACTATGTCATCGTCCGTTCCTGGCAACCATAGGTGACATTTCTCAGGTCAAGAAATCACTCTGATATCGAAAGACTATCCGGACAGAGGGCATTGCGTGATAATTCCGGGATACCTTGAACAGTGAGTCGCGGAAGACTGCCAATGTCTCCTTAACAAGCTTCTCCTACCCAATGACGAAATTTCGGCACAAAAGACTTTTACACTTGGATAGTGCTCAATCGACATATCAGAGCCTCCACTTCATCAACCAATTAAGGGAGTGTTAGCATATCAATACAAAATCAGACCTTATTATTTCACGACTATTCGGAATCAAGATTACCGTCCACGGCGTTTTACAACCGGACTGCACGCCAGCAGGGAGAATAAAATATCGCAAATTTATACTGGAAACTTAGAACAATATCACAGAAATGGCAGTTGAACCTATTGATCTCCAATTACCAGTAACAGCAGCGTTCTCCCCTTATTCGTTGGACAGAACCCATTCAAATGAGGATGCAATAGGTTCCTTAAATATAGGCATCATGCTTCACCGTAATAAAACTCCAAAAATTTGAATCACGTATTTATATACACATACTTGCACTGTATGCTGTCCAGGTTAGATGAACTGAAAATCCACACCTGTGACCTATCCCGGACATTATTTATTTTACAGAAACCTGGTTGAAAACGTGAATTACTGCAAATTCCACTGCCGGAATTTCATTTTGTTTTGAGGAGATAGGAGAGGGTGTCGAGGGGAAGCTGTCGCATACGTAAAACACGGCTTGCTTTTGTCAGAAAAAAAGGAACAGTTTGCATTCGTTGCCTTAACTACCTGACTCACTATAAAGGTACCGAAATCATAAAGCCTTGAATTTCTGACCGTCTATCGACCACAGAGATGTGACTCTGAGGCTAACGCTCGTCTGCTACAGGAGCTAGAAATATATACTACTCGGCCGGACATCTTGATAATTGGATAATTTAATGCACCGCTATTTGATTAGCGTCCAGAACTAGCTTTCGACCGACGTTCCTTTGACGTAGCGCTCAGGTAATTCTTCATTCAGCATTTCTTATTTCCCAAAAAGCGTGCGTGAGAGTCAGCAGTCAAACCACCTGGACGTGAGGCTGACAAAATCACTGGACAGCGTTTATGAGTTTCAATATCTACCGCCTCTAGGTCAACGCGACCACGTTGTACCTTACCGGACCTATTCACCCTCTTCGGTGCCCATGCATCAGACCAGAATCAGAAGAAATATTTCGCGGGGCGACTTCGATTAAGCGAAGGCCAAAATCAACAACATAAACTGAGAATGAACCTTTCTGACAATAAAGCCGATGATTGGGTATGAATTAGTCCGTTATTGCATATTCACCTCAGGAAATACTGCCAGATTTCAAGGAAAAGGCTATACAACGGACTACAGTGCCTGACTCAGGCATAAAAAAAGAAATGAATAAAAATAGGAGGTTTTGGGAGCGAATCTACAGCTGAAGGGAATTCTGTGTCCCTAAACGCACACAGAGCACAGTAGAACCATTTCAAACAACTTAGACACGAAAAGATTTTCGAGAGTGATATACTGAACCGCGTGTTGGAAGATTTGAAGATAGTCTACAGTTACATGAGACAGAACACACGAAATAGAGACCCTGCCCCCCTTCTGAAGACTAGCGAAAATGTAGAGGGAAGAAGCAAAAGCTTGACAGTTTGCAGAATTTATTAATTCAGTCTTCATTTTCAGCTCAGTTCAGTGTATTTGAGGAAAATAGGCTTACGCCTTTTTGAAATCCCTATTTGTTACATAAAAACTAGCAAGAATAAGAAGCAATGTAAAAAGTTACAGTCAAGTGAATGCAGGCAGCTTTACGCGGTTCACTGCTATTAATAAGGTTAAGTAGTCACATAGTCTTCATGGTGCTGCAACATATGTATGTCAAAGCCGATGTTTGAATGTAATCACAGACTGGGACATAACAATTGCCTCAGGTAGGTTTTTCCATGGTTCCACGACACGGTTGGTGAAAAAATACCTCATCACATCCAATATTACTTGGGACACACTTAGTTTGTATGGACGACCTCGGAGATTATTCGTAGTGGCAAGTTGAAAAAAGTCACCACATAGGAGGGTGCAATCCATGCCACACAAGATACGAAAGGTTTGTATCAAGTCTCCGCGCAACTGCCTATAACTCAGAGGATAGAGCTTTAGGTTATTTAGAAGAATCTCATATGGCAGTTCACCTTGACCTCTTACTAATTTTGTGGCTCACTGCTGACCCTTTCGTGCACGTTGTAATCATGTTGGGTCCATGGTCGCCAAGCTTGGATCGCATATTCAAGATGTGGCCTTACAAACGTACCAAAGACTTTAGAAAAGCACTCTTCATCGAAAACTTTAAATGCCCACTTGATAGCGTACAGCATTGAATTGGTGGATTTAGCTGCCTTGCAACATTGAGTAGAAGACTTCAGGTTGTCTTTCATCCAAACTCCAAGATCCTTCTGTGTGTGCTTCTCGGAGTGGCAAACCATTCAACTAGTAGGGTCACATATCAGTGACCTGATTTCGATATACTTGACGTAGCAGGGCGCATTTGTTTGAGTTGAAGGACAAGAGCCATTTGCGGGACCACTCGTCTAATCGACGAAGATTTTCTTGCAAATCGTATCCATCGGCAGCATTGTGGATAACTTTCCAGATTTTTATATCTTCCACGAATGAAGCAAAGTCACAGTCCAATTCCTGTACTTAATCATTGATGAACAAGAGAAATAGGATTGGTCCGAGCACTGAACCTTGTGGGACTCCCCTCTCGATGACTGAGCGCTTTGATCACGATCTGCCTACAAAAAGACCACATGGGAACGACCAACGAGAAAATTCTTGATCCACGTGAGAATTTTGCCTCAAATACCAAACATTCTCACTTTTTAAAGGAGACACTGGTGTGGAACACTATCGAAGACCTTCTGGAAATCAATGTAGGCCACATGCACATTGTCTTTGGCGTCAAGTGCTTTTATCCAGCTTTGCATCTTATAAAGTAATTTCGTAACACACGATCTTCCCCTACGAAAACCGTATTTTACAGTTGATAAGAGTTTACTGGTTTCTAAATATTTAATCAATTCCTTTTTGATAACCTTCTCCATAACCTTGAAACAGATTGAGGTCAGGCTGACAGGTCTGTAGTTTGTAGCAAATGCACGACTTCCAATTTTGTGAAGCGGTGTGATGTGGGCTGTTTTTCAGTCGGTAGGAAGAATTCCCGTATCGTACGATTTCTGGCACAGAAAGGATAGCAGTTTCGCCAGCTCTCGAGCAAGTTCGAGGAGTAGCTTTACTGGAATCTCTTCGGGACCAGGGGATTTGCATGCCTTCAAAATTTTTAGTTCTTCCAAGACCGTCTTTTCTCGAAAGAGCATATCATGAATAATTGGCGTTCCCATAGTCTCGTAACTAGATGGAATAAAGCAGCTTCTCTGGTGAAAACCAACTGAAAGAACTGTGAAAAATTTTCAGCTTTGTTCTTCCTTTCTGATATCTTGAAACCGTCATCGTTTCTCATAACAGGAATCGGGTTCCTGCTACATGCGATTTTTCTTACATAGCTGTAGAGCAATTTGGGATTGTGAACTGCTCGCTGGAGCAAATCCCTCTCGTAATCCCGTCGGCTTTTGAACATCAAGCTTTTAACCTTGTTCCTTCGAGTTTTGTATGCTTGCAAGGCTAAATTTTCATTCGATCGGCAAAATTTCTTCAAAAGACTTCCTTTCCTGTAAAGCTCCCTTTTTATATCCCTTGTTAACCACTGTGGTCTGTTTAATATCCTAAGTTGTGACGCCGGACAATGGCATTTTATTAGATTAAACAAACGCTCCTTAAATAAATTTCAGTCCTCAGTGACATTCCCGGAGAAGAGAAGATCCCAGTCTATTCGTGATGCCTCAACTCTCATCTTGCAAAAGTCTCCTCGCCATATATTGGGTCTGGTTTCATTATTTGCAGATGGCACAGAATATAAACCATACTCCCATGAAAGTACTGCTTGATCACTTCGACCAAGTGGAGGAAGGCAGTGTACCTCGTCTATACTGTCAAGATCTTTAGTGAAGACGAGATCTAAACAACTAGCGAATTTCCTTCTCACAACTACGACTAAGATGAAGGTCCAATGGCTAAGGCTGTAAATTTTGCCGAAGCGACCGTTTGCAAAGAGTGGTTGGCGCTAAATGAGTCAAGATTCCCAGCTCCAAATGGCAAAACGCGCAGATTACTTAAGGAGCTCACTGAGGAAATAACCAAATCACCGTCCATTCTTTTCCAATCGTCGTTCGATTCCAGTTCTTACCACATCTATTGGATATATGCATGAATTACACCACTATATGAAGGGTCAGTAAAGTCACCCGCGAATAATTACAGACCAATCAACTGTATTATGATCTGCTACTAAACGATGGAAAAAATGTAAGAAAACAAGAGCCAATGTGTTTCTTAGAGCAACAAAAACGACTTTCACATGCGCATAATAGATTCCGTAGAAAGAGATAGTGTGTAACGAACTTACTTTATATGATATATAGATGGACAGGAGCACTCAGTGCAAAAGACAGCGCATGCGGCTTTCATTGGTTTCCAGAAGGCCATCAAAAGTGTCCCGCACAAGAATCTCTTGCTGTTATCTGTGTACGGGACTACGATTAATGTTCACAGTCATATAGATTATAGTCCCGCAAGGTTCAATGCTCGGACCGACCCTTTTTCTCTTGTTCATCAACGGCTGTGTACAGGAATTAAACTGTGACTGGGCTATATTTGCGGATATATCAGCATCTGATATCTGAACGAAATATCACTCTGCGAAACCGAAACACTGAAGAGACAGAGAAACTAAAGCCTACTATACAAGGTTGCAAGGTGGCTAAAAAAAGCAATTTCAGCGCTGTACGTCATCAAGCGGGCATTTACAGTTTTCGATGACAATTATTTTTATGAAGTTTCGTAAGGCTGCATCTTGAATATTTGATTTATGCCTGGAGACCCTGCACGCAGCAGGATTACAACCTACTCGAAAGGATGTGGAGACAAGAAATACGAGGTCAAGTTGCACTGCCATATAGATCCGTCTAAATCAACTAAACCTCTATCCTCTAAGTTATAGGCACTTTCGCAGAGACTTGTTACAGTCTTTCCGTACCGTACGTGGCTTGAACTCAGCCCTCCTTTGCGATTAATTCTTCAAACTCGTCATTACAAATAACCTCCGGAGCCATCCCTTCAAAGTATTGTACCTCAAAGAAAATTGGATGTAAAAAACTATTTTTTCTCAAACCATGCCAAGGAAAAGTAGAACAGCTTGCCCAAAGCGATTGTAATGTCCCAGTCTGTGGAGACATTCAAACATCAGCTTGACAAACATATACTGCAGCAACAAGTGGACTCTGTAACAATTTAAAATTAAAACAGTTGTGCGGTGTGACTCCATGTCTATCTTCACTTGACCTTGGAGTTGAAAAACCAAAGCCTTTTATCCTCTCCAAGTGTGTGGATTCATATAACTGAACTCCCCCCAACCACGAATCATGCTTCTTATACATCAGCTGTCTCGTAATTATATGTGATTACACTGCTTACAATACGTAAGTAGTAGTTTATATTTACTATTTTCAACTAGACAATGACTGTTTTTCGCATGCACTTATGTAAATAACCGGGGCGTAGAGGGTACTAGTTAGGGGAGCACCACACAGGTGGCATTTGGTCGCTCCATTTTCAACGAACAGATGCTGAATGGTCCTGTTGCCGCATCTAACAGTTTCCAAGCTCGCACCTGTGGCTCCTCGAAGTTGGGTTCTTCCCAGCGGCCACACCTCGGGCAACCGTCACGACCGGCGGGCTAAACCAGGTGAGGGTCTCCGGTGTCTTGTGGGTCTCCACACCCGGTACGCCTGCTCCCTTCTCCCTGTCCTTCCCCAAGGTCTTCTCCTCCCTACCCTCCCTCCCTTCTCTCCCCTCCTGCCTGCTCACCACCCCTCTCCTCCTCCCTCGTCACTCACCCTTCACTCTTCCCCACAAGGTTGAAAAATTATATGGCGGGCGCGACAGCAATCACGTTGGCGGCCAAGGTGAATCGGTCGTTCTCTCACTAACCCAAAGCATGACCTATAGTAGAGTTCGGTAACCGCCTGGGATGACTAAGCAACCCTATCTATCCATCTATTTAGGGACAAAACTGCTTACCCCTCACGGGGGAGGGGGAGGGAAAATGAGCCCTAAACAAATGCTGTGTCTCACGAGAGCTGTGGCAGGTCGTGGCTCGCAGGTTGCAATTATGCAGTCGAAAAACCATTAAACAATAACAACAACTCCTCTCCCAACCCCCACAGTACCCTCCAGAGTACCCCCGGGCTGATCGGGTGAGCCCGTTCACTCTAACCGTCTGGATTGTTTGATCCATTTTAGAAATTCTGAGGAGCAACTGGTAGGAACGCAGAACGATGCTATTTGCTCGAGAACTGGCGCGATACAAGGTGGACATTGCTTCTATCAGCGAGATCCGATTCTGTGAGCAGGGTCAGTTGGATGAGGTGGGTGCCGGCTACACCTTCTTCTGGAGTAGTCACCTAAAGACAGAGCCACGCGATGCTGGTGTCGCCTTTGCCATACGGAATGACATCCTAGGGACGTCTACCCTGTCTGCCAAGGGGCATCAATGATCGCCTGATCAGCCTCCGCCTGCTTCTTCGGGAGGACAACCTCGCCATCATCGTCAGAGCCTACGCTCTCTTCCCTTCCTCCTCAATGACGAGCTCCGACGAGCAAAGAATAAATGCCATGAGGATCTGCACGCCCTGATGGTGACTTTGCAGAAGGCGGATAAGTTTCTTGTCCTTGGTGACTTTAATGCCCTTGTTGGCACAGACAATGCCACATGGAGAGTAGTTCTGGGTCCCCATGGTCTCAACGGTTTCAATGACAATGGTCTTCTCCTCATACGAACCTGCGCCGAGCACGGCCTCATCCTGACCAATACCTTCTTCTGCCTCTCGATGCGGCAGAAGGTGATCTGGATGCACTCCCGTTCGAGCCACTGAAACCTGTTGGATTATGTCCTCATCCGGAGGCGAGATCAACAGGACATGCTGGTGGCAAAGGCGATCCCCGGTGCTGACGGATGGATGGGTCATCGCCTCGTCACCTGCAAGATGAGGCTTCGCCTGCAGCCACGCAGGAGACCCCAAGGTAAACGACCACCATGTAAGATGAATACTATTTTTTTAATGTGCCTGCTCACCATCTCCATTTTTAGCAACTAACTGGCTTACTGATTGGGCAACCTTTCAGACGCCGATGAGGACGACTCCGTGGAGAACCGCTGGCGCCAAATGAAGGACACGATCCAATCCACCGTCTTGGATGTCCTCGACCGCTCACGCCGTCACCACCAGGACTGCTTCGATAAAAACGACGCAGCCATAACAATCTGCTCAGAGAAAAAAAACAGGTTGCACAAAGCCTAAGTTGACCGCCCTACAGATGCAAACAAGGCAGCCTTCTATCGAGACCGCCGTCTTGTACGGCAGCGGCTGCTGAAAATAAAGGACAACGGGATGGTTCGCAAGGCCGAGAAGATCCAGGGGTACGCAGACCGCAACGAATGGAACTGACGGAACTACCCCACTCACTGAGAAGACGAAAATCCTGAAGCGCTGTGCCGAGCACTTCAGAAGCGCTCCTAACTGGCGCTTCACCATCTCCGACGCCGCCATCGACCGACTGCTTCAAGTGGAAACCAACGCCGACCTCGATCTCCTGTCCTATCTCCGAGAAACCATCAGGGCCGTGCAGAAACTCTCCAGCGGGAGAGCACCTGGATCAGACACGATCCCTGCTGAAATTAACAAGCATGGCGGCCCTCAAATAATACATCAGCTCACAACACTCTTTCCAGGAGATGTGGCGCTAAAGACAGGTCCCTCAGGATTTCAAGGATGCCACAAGCGTCCATATCCACAAGAAGAAGAGGAAATGCCAACTCTGTGACAACCACTGAGGAATCTCAATGCACAACCTAGCTGGGGTAAATCTCCGTCCACATTCTCCCCAATCGCCTCAACAGCCACCTGGAACAAGGACTTCTTTTGGAAAGTCAATGCGACTTCCGTCGTCACCGCGGCACCACCTACATGATCTTTGCCATGCGTCATCTGCAAAAAAAGTGCCAGGAGATGTGTACTCACCTCAACTTTACCTTCGTGGACCTGACGAACGCCTTTGACTCAGTGAATCGTGAAGGACTAAGGAAGAGCATGCAGAAATTGGGCTGTTACGTACGATTCACTCACGTGATACGTCAGCTCCATGATGGCAAGTTGACGCACATCACGGACAACGGAGCTGTCTCAGAAACCTTCGAAGTGACCAACGGAGTGAAGCACCGACTCTCTTCAGTCTCATGCTCACTGCCATGTTCATGGACGCCTACCGGGACGAACGCCCCGGGATCCGCCTCGCCTACCGGATGGATGGCTAACTCCTCCATCAACGGCGGATGCACTCCCAGTCACGTGCATTCCCAGCCACGATCCACGATCTTCTCTTCGCTGACGACTGCGCTCTCAATTTAGCGATAGAGAGGGACATACAAAGGAGCATGGACCTATTCGCTGCCACTTGCTACAATTTTGGACTGCGCACCAACACGGAGATAGAGTGGTCAGCCGCCACCCAATACCACCTACATCGCAGCTCGCATCAGTGTGAATGACACTCAACTGAAAGCCGTGGACACCTTCATCTATTTGGGCAGCAACCTCGCTCGAAGCACCAAAATCGATGATGAAGTCGCCCACCAAATCGCCAAAGCAGGTCAAGCCTTCTGACACATTCAGGACATCATCTGGATTCGACACGGTCTCCACCTCAGCACCAAGCTCCAGATGTAAAAAGCTGTCAGCTTTCCGAAGCTGCTGTATGGATAGTAGACCTGGAGGACGTACAAGAAGCAGGCACGTAAGCTCAACCAATTCAATCTCAGCTGCCTCCGCAGAATACTGAAGCTGGTCTGGCAAGACCGGATCCCGGACCCAGCAGTTCTGGAACGAACAGGCCTTTTCAGCATCTACGTTTTGCTGAGAAAACTGCAACTGCGTTGGAGCGGCAAGCTCGTGAGGATGGAGGACAAGTGACTACTCAAACGACTCTTCTATGAAGATGTCGCCGCGGGTTCTCGTTGACAAGGGGTCAAATGCGACGCTACAAGGACTCTGAAGACCTCCCTGAAGCAACTGTAAATCGACCCGGAAAACTGGGAGGACCTCACCCGGAACCGATCAGCATGGAAGATGACAGTGAAGATAAGAGCAGTTATCTATGAAGCCAACCGGATTGCCGCTGCCAAGGCCAAAAGGGCGGCACGAAAGTCACCAGTGCCACGGATCAACACCGCCAATGCCCAAGCCCTCACAACATGCCCACACTGTACACGCACCTTCCGCGCGCGAATTGGCCCGGTCGGAGAACCTCTGACGCAATGAAACAACAAGCCAACCACTTCAACTTCTGCCAACCCTTATCCGGAGCCCCAACAGTCTCCACTGGCACCAATTCTCCCACTCCCACCATCGTACGGACCACATCTCAATGCTCTTCACCAGATACCTCCGCCCCCACCACCACCGACACCACCGCCGTCACCACCGCCACCACTACCACCACCTATACCAGCGATGGGGACTCGGTCCTAAACTGTCCTCATTGTGACCGCACATACACCTTATGCATTGACCTGGTCGGTCACTTGAAAATCTATCACACAGAGACTGGTGAACCAGTGCCTGGGTCACCAGCCCACAGCAGAGATCACCCCATCCACTGTTCTCACTACCGTCGCGCATTTACTCACCGCATGGGCATATTAGGTAACATGTGGCTCCAGGATAACCTGTGGTAAACCTCCATAGGCTAAACCACATCAACGCAGAGTACCTCCACCAATACATGAGGAACACCCTCGCCATCATCATTTACCTGAGAATATCACGGCATCCTAGAAACCATGGCTTAGAAGGTTGTCAACTGACGCTTAAACCAGACCATGCCGTCGACCCAGTGTGTGTTTTGAGTTGAGTGGCTGACCAACGGAATAGGGGTCAGACGGCGATGGCTCCATCGTACCCCCTGGCTTTATGAATCCTGGTGTGTGCGCTAAGGGGGCCAAGTCGTGCTGTGGCGCACGTAGATGGGTACGCCGGCCCATCAACCAATGCGCCCACTCCCGCATCAGACAAATGATCGGCTCGGACGGTGGTCGGATTGTGGGGGGTGGGGGAAAGAGTGAGGTCAACGGTTCAGCGCATTTTCCCCACTATAAACAATCTGACGCACTTGAAACTATCACGGTGCGCTAAGAGCCGTGGCTTGGAAGGTTGCCAACTGACGGGACAACTTGGACCCCGTGGTCAGCCCAGTTTGTGTTTTTGCGGAGCGGCTGACTGGCGGAATGAGAGTCAGGTTGCAATGGCTCCTTCTTACTGTGGCCTTTATGGCAAACCCACTTCGTTGGGATCCAAGCCGCCCCTCTCTTATGCTGTTTTGTTCTTGTTTGGTGTTGGACCATAGTGCGTAGGCCTGCTCCCTCTCCCATCTCCGGTCTTCTTGAATCTGTCTTGTCACCGGGTCAAGATGAGGAAGTGGAAGAGAGTGAGGTAGATACATCGATACATCTATCCTCACTGTGATCAAGTGCAAGTCACCGTCCCTGAACAACCGTATTGTGGAGTATACGATGGACATAGTTGAAGAAGACGGTCAAACTGCCGATATCACTATGTTTGCCGATTACACAGAGCTTTGTAGCGTTATCAGAACTGAAGTCGAGATTTTGCAAACAAAACTAAATCGTCTCTAGCAATCTTCAGATGGCTGTTTTTGCCGTTTAATGTAATTAAGTGCAATATTCTACGATTCGGTGGAAGCAGATGGCTGAACCTAATGGGCTGCAGTCTGAATGGGCTAACATTGTGAGAAGTTGACGTCTACAAGAACTTGGCTGTGTGGATCACGAGTTCACTTATTTCCTCACTGAAATATTCTATGATAGACAAGCCCATGATGTCAGTCCTGTTGCTTATCCAGCGAGCTTTCTTTTCCTTTGATGAAGACGGCTTCGCTAAAGTCCATCGAACATGTTTTTGGCCGTAACTTGAGTTCGCTATCCAAGGATAAAGACCTAGGCTTCAGGTTGGACTTCGTCACCAGGGCCACCAATTTTAAGAACTTCTTCAAGGAGTGCATTAGAGCCGACAGTAAGGCATATAGCGCAGCATGTGACATCGGAACTCAGGTTTCTTTCAACCTTTGGAGGGAATTGCGTGACAGGCATTCCTGCAATGGAAGCCAAATACGTATTCAGTACTGTGCTTGTTGACAGTTAACTATTTTGAAATACAGAAGAAGTGTTTTTGGTCGGTTGCCGTGTGTGCATCTAAGCACATCTCCATTTTGTTGGCCAAGTTTGCCCCAGACGTGCAAATAAAATTATTGGCGGGCAGGTTCTTCTGTTGGCAGCAATCGAACAAATGCAGTGAATTTATCATTCGCTGGATTTTATGGTTCAGTGAAGATCAGCTGGTACTGTTGCGATTCTGCCCGAGGTGGTGCATAGTGTGGAACAGGTGAAAGGCACGGCAACCGATTCACTGATTTCGGAACCCATAGTCCAGGCCGTTCTGCAACGGTTGAAGTTGCTGGTCTTCCAACCTCACCGACTGAAATTTTGGGTTCGCTATGTGAATTATATTTTTGTGGTCACCGAACGGTATCAGGCGCTGAAATTCAAAGAACATCTCAACGTAGTCTTCTCGAACATACAATTGACTTTGAAGAATGAAGAAAAATACCAACCAGCCTTCTTTGATGTCCTAGTCTGTCAAAGAGATTTTGGTGGTCTAAAACCTAGTATTCAGAACATTGACAAATATGACGCAAATAATCACCTTGAACATCAACCACACGCAAGCAAATTTACGTAAGAGTGTCTAAACGGCATTTTAAGACGCATTACGGTTAATCGGAAGGCAAGGTTATTGAATTATAATGTCTTAGGCCGGAACGTAGAGCAAATTTTCAATCGCAAAACTTAGTTACCCGGTGTATGTGCAAATGAGACACTAGACTCAAGCCTATCGCCCCAAGTTGTCATCAGCCACCTAATCGCACCGCTTGGAGTTTGAGTAACACACTACCTGAAGCAACTATCAGGTGCCAAGCAATAAGGCCGAAATTTCCATTGATGCGGCAGGAACCGTTTGGAATCGTCTACGGGATCTGTTGCAGTTCCAAACCTTGCAACTACGCCGTAACAGTTTGGTGATTAATCCTGCAGCGAATGGCTTAAAATGCAGTAGCGATGGAGCGGCATACTGCTAGCTCTCAGTTGCGGCTCATTCAATGGGAGCCGTCCATACCTTCAAGTTTCACGAGGTCGTAATTATCCCAAGACGTGACAAACTCCTGTGCCACAAGATGCTTCAGTCATGATTCTTCGGCCCGCAGTCTTTCATACCCTGTGCAAAAAACTTTGTCCAATAAGCGGTGAGGGCGCCGACAAGCAATTGTTCAAGTGAAAGCGAATTAAATTACCTAGTCATTATCACGCCAAGGATCAGCAACAGTAATAAAATTACGACAATTAGCGTCTCAGATGTGAACTTATAAGACATCATCGCGTCAAAGAAGACAACTAGCGCCGAACTCTGAAGCTGCTGCCCATAGTAGTGGAATGGTGACTGCATCCCATAAGTACTGTATTTCCTGTGTCTCCATCACCATTACCAGCCACTATATCTGATTAAGGTGCCCACCGAAAATACGAAACGCCTGGTGACCTAACTTGTTGTTTCGGGGATCGAATTTTCTTTTTTTTTTCTGAGTCTAGACGGAGGCCCACCACTATAAATAATTGTGTGAAAAGTTGCAGTACTGATCTTTAATTAAGAGATCAGGCCTTTCCCTTCGTCCCCACGTTGCAGCTACTGAATCACCCGGTTTATTGAGGCTTTCCCCAATCGTTTTGTTCTTGTCTGACGCAACTGTTTCCGTCGTAGGGGCAGGGCCTCGGTTGGGGTTGGAAAAATAGGAAGTATCGTTGCCTTGTCTTGAATGGACACTACCCAGTCGATCTTGATGAATACCCGATAAGACCTATCTCCGGTACTATCATGGCGCACTTTGTGGGCCTAACAGAAAATTGCTGCGCGGTGTGCGCAGTACCGGCAATTCGATCGAAGCTGATGCATCAACAAGTGCTCACAACGGCGGAAAACTCTGCTCTATCGCTTTTGTCCAGATCTTGCACCTACTAAAACCAAATTTTACCTCCTACGCATGCTTAGTTGCAACGAGACTTACCTGCACAACAGCTGACACCGTACGTCACCCCGCCCACTTTAAAGCCTTCCTCTTTCTGATGTGGGTTCGAATCCCACCGAGGCTGCCTAATTTTCTAAAACTGAGTCAATTGAATGATTCAAATATGCAAAAATCTCCAGTAATGAATTGTGCCTGCTCGTCATCTGGTGGATTATAGATTGATTTCCTATGAAATCCTGCTTGAGCAGTCAGCGCAATGTATCAAAATTGATGGATTCCATTCGTTGCAGTAGGCTGGGTGGGTGATTTGACCCACATGTGATTAAACTCACGGCCCATTGTGAGGCCTCATAGCTCAGTTGGCTAGAGCGTTGTCTGGACTATAGCCCACCCCTTGCTATCGTGGGTTTAAATCCCACAGATAATACAGAGTTTTCCACAACCGTGTGAAATGAACTAAAACATTTCATTATCGTTCTGAAATTATGATTCGAAAATTTCTTAAGGCTAACCAGGGAAATGAGGAGAGTGTAGAACTAGAAAGGTTTGATACGAGTGTTGGAAAGGTCCTTCGTGTGATATAGGCAAAACTATTATTGCCCTGCTTCTCTGGGTGGGTACCTGGGGTTTTATATTTTAACTTATCAGAGTGAATATTACATGCACTAAGAGGTAAAAATATGAAAAAAAGTTTATGCCTCGTATTCTAACTATTGATAGTGGCACATGAAGGTGTACTTTTCAATAAAAGTACTAAAATATAATATAAGAGTGCTTTCCCCAATCTATCCTGGCTACGGGATAGAGTACCGGTGCTCTCGTTTTGACCTGGAAATCCCATCCGATGATGAGGAACAATAAAAGCTCGAAAATGCAACTGAGGTAACACTCGCGAAGAAGGAGCCACGATCACTGATGTTTTGGATTCTCTACCGAGCCTATCATCACAGAAAGTTGCAGAAAGGCTAGTAGGGGACACAAGGGCGCAGTATTTAAAGGGTGTGGTGTCCAAGCAAATACATGCCTACTACATTTGGCAGCCAGAATGTTCGTCCCTGGGGGTCGTAGTTGATGCAATGCTTGTTTGTCGGTCCACACCCAAGTCAATAATGGCCATGATTTCATCACCGTTGTCGATTCTTGGTGGGATGATTACTCGCCATTTGACCGCTGTCATCAGAACTGCTGGACACCAGCAACCTTCCCGTGTGGCTAGTGATTTTTACTGGGCATAATCGCAGTACAGAATATGAAGGCAGAAGATCATTGCACTTGTTGCTTGAATGTTGGTCAGAGAATCATGACTCAAGTAGCTCACGGCTCACACGGTTGTTACATCTTGCGAGAATGTTGGCCTCATTGAACTTGAAGATGTGACCGGGTCGCGCCGCATGAGCCGCGAGCTGAGAGTTAGCGTCATTCCTCCCCACAGCTGCTGCATGCTCTGCCATTCGAGTTAGGAGGAGGCTCCCGGTTTCTTTGACGTATTTGCCTTGTCCGCAAATGCACAAGGTTAAACTGTTGACTGATATATATTCATTACTCAGCCGCACACCAGCACATAACGGGACGATCCAGAGATCGACTAGGCGTTTATGGTCATTAAGTTCAAAATATTCCATTAAGCGTTGCCCTGCACATGGTTAGTGAGCTCCATGGCGGGATGATGGCATGCACCATGAACAAGGGGACAGTCTCTGAAGCATTCACAGTGACCAATGGAGTGAAGCAGGGCTGCGTACTCGTCCTCAGCTTCTTCAGTCTCATTTGTTTCGACATGGTGATGAACGCCTCCCAATGGCCATCTCAATAACCAGCGCATGCAGGCCCTAACGATTATATTCATAACTCCTGTTCACGACCTGCTCTTCGCGGACCACTGCGCACTAAAAACCATGATGAAAGAGGACGTGCAAAGGAGCATGAACCCTTTTCACCACCAGCTACGCCAACTTCGAACTGAGCAGCGGGACGGACAAAAAGTGTGGTTAGGCACAGACCTTCCCTAGACACTAAATACCACGCCCCTCGTATCATTTTCAGCAACGCCCAGCTCAAAACATTGGACAAGTTAACTCATTTAGGCAGTCCCAATCACGCAGCATCAAAATTTACGGCCCACTGGGTCTTAAAAGTCAGTCAGATATCTGGCCGTGGAATCGCTACGGTCTCTATCTCAATACCAAACTCGAGATGAACAAAGCTCTCGCCTTGACAACACTGATGTACGGAGCGGAGACCTGGACTGTCTACATAGACGAGAGCGGATACTTAACCACTCCTACCGAAGCTGTCTGTGGAGAATACTAAAGCGGCGGAGGTAAGACCATATTCACGGCACAGAACTCTGTGAACGGATTACAATCCCTAGCATCCTCGCCATGCTGCAAATGTAACTGCGATGAGGGGGTCAATTAGCCAGGATGGATGAAGAGCGCTTACCCAAACGATTCTTCTATGGAGACGTTGCTGCAGGTGCTCGCCAACACTGAGGGCAACAAGGACGCCCTGAAGAACTCTCACAAGCACTTGCAAAATCAATCCGGAGACCTGGAAGGAGCTCGTACAGGATCGACCGGTCTGGGTAAGAACGAGGGAGACTGGAGCAGCAATCTACGAAGCTAACCGGATCACCGTTGCCAAAGCCAAAATAGCGGCTCGCAAGTCACAAGCGCTTCAGATTCATCACATCAAAACCCACCCCCGCCAACATGTCTACGCTACCAATGAAAATTCCAGGCGCAGTGCAACAACAACGCAACGACCCCAACTACTGCCTCCATCATCACCCCTGTACCAACGGGCACGGCGATTACATAAACGGCCACCACTACCACAGCTGGTCACACTCCTGATACGCCGCAGCCGTCGATCACCACCACTTCACCATCCCTGCAATAATCACTGCGATTACAGCGACAACCAACCCCCTTCCCGCCGCTGATGAGGAAACTCCTGACGCCCCATCCAACACAACCCTCACCACCAAGGCACTACTACCAGCAATGTGGACTGGATCCCCAGCTGTCCTAATTGCGAGCGTGCATTCACTTCACGCATCGACCTGGCCGGTCACTTGCGAATCCATCGCACTGTGGCCAGTGCCAGAAGCCCCAACGTACACTCGTTGAATTCGCTTTCCTTGTCAGCCACTTCATCCAATCACAGTATAAGGCAATTGACCGACTGGGAAAGTGGGCTGATGTGTGAGAGTGAGGTCGACTGCCTCGGCGCACATTCATCACTATAGACAATCTGATGCGCTCAAATCTATCCCGATGCGCTAAAAGCTGCGACTTGAACGGCTGCCAACGGACGACATAATTCGACCCTCCTGTCAGGACGGCGAGTCGAGCTGTAATGACTCCTTCTTAACGTGGCGTTCATGGCACTCTTACTCTTTTGGGATCCGAGCCACCCCGACCCTCGTCTCGGTGTGTGAAAGCTTTGTTCAATGAGATTAGATTCTGGGGTGTATTCGAGGGCAAAGGTCATATTTACGCTGCGCCAGCCATCTCCGCTCGATCCCACTTACGGTCTTCTTGTCGCCCAGGGGGAGCGAGTGTGGTGGATGCCGCGCATGCTGACCACCACCACCACCACAACAAACTAATTCAATCCTGCGCCCACTTTGCTGTATGGTATACAGTGGACATTCTCGGCGACTAAAGTAAAACTGTCAGTCACTGAACAGTAAACCGTGTGCTCTACAGTATAGTTATGGACTAGTGTCCCGTCGGCAGCTAGTGGTAACATCCAACATCACTTATGAACCACATCCATCGTGTTCTCCCGATAACAGGACAGAATGAGAGCGGTTCTGGACTTCTGCTTGTCAAAATAAGAGCGCCCGCTTGTGCTCTAGGCGGGAATTCTGACTCAACAAGCAAAAGGTCGAATGTTATCCTCTGATCATAAAAGAGCGTTGAATGCTATCCGTATTTAGTCTCGTTAGGTGCGTTGCATAGTTAGACTAGATGCAATTGTTTGTCGAAATTATCATTTGTCTGCACAATCAATCAACTCGGGTTTACATCTGAAGTTGCCCCGCCTGGAATTGGAGTATGATGAGCTGATAACTGACAATAAGGCGTCCGTTTTCTTTTGCCAGTAGCTCTTTTCGAAAGAAACGTTTGAAGATAAGTTGAATATATGATAACACTGTGTCCAATCATTAAGTGCTTGTACCAACGCCCTTATCTACCTCCTAAATTCGTAAACTAAACGTTCGGATGTTATATGGGCAATAAATAAAGGTTTAATTAAGTCACGTGACACCAGTTACTTTTTTACTTGTTTTTGTCCTCTCTGTCGATCGAATAATCACAGCTACAGTACCTGGATACCTTGGTAACCCGCAAGGTGGGCACTGTGCCCGGGATACTGATTCCAAGGCTTGACGTACCGATGGCTGCTGACACAAAACAAGCATATAATAATTATTATAGTCTCCTCGTCTACTTGACCCAATTTTCTCATGCTGATTTCCACATTGCTGGTTTATGCTTATTAACCTGAGGTAGCAAGAAAGTTATCAGCGATTTCTAGGTTGTTCGTGTTTCGTACGTGTGCTAAATCTTAAACACCCTCAATCTTCTATTACCGAGGTCCGTCAGCTAAACAAGTCCCCAAAGTTATTTTAGACAAGCCACAGAACAAGGGGCGCTGCCCATACTTGCGGGCGGTTAAATCAAATAGCAGTTGTAAAGAGTGAGGAAACACTGAGCAACCTAACTGACTTCTTGCATGTGAGCAATATAAGCCTGCGCAAAGAAGGGGAGAATCCCTTAGCACAATTGGTAAATTCATCCGAAGTGACTATTTAATAATGCACTAGAACCAGATTCAGGCTGCGGTTGCGCCATGACACCTAAGATTTGAACATCACTGGCTTATACTGGGAAATCGGTTTTTATTGATATTAATTCTCGATGACCTTTAGTCTTTGTACCTTAATTTTCAATGGGTTCAGTTAATCCTAACATACCTAAAATGGTTGTAGTCAGGCGGTCTACAGCATATATATTCCTTATTACTGTAGTGAATACTGAACTCCGATAGATTTCAGCCAAATTGTTCTTCTGATATAAGTGTGTTAAGTACTTGTTCCGCTGATTTTCAAAAGGGTTAGTTAATTTTTACGCAGAGAAGCACCTGTGCCAGAGGCATGGGACCATTTAGCGGCGAATGGGATTCATTGCTCTTAAATGATCTGATCTTACCCACAGTGGCCGTTTGGGCATTTACCTACAAAGTGCTTTGATTCCGTGTGGAAGAATTGCAGACAAATCAGTCAGAAAAATGCCTAAGACACTTGCATATTAAACAACTAACTACATACATCGGGCGCTGAGGCATTCTGCAAACATTTTTCAGTTCGAGGAGCATGGCAGTTGAGGCTATTGTCATTTCTCTGGCAGGACAGAAGACGAAGTAGGCGTGTTCTAAAGTTCTTTAAAAACACCGCGTAAATTAGCACGTTGACTGCGTAGGCCAGGTCCTTGAGAGAGGAGAAGAAACGTGACAAGTCAATAATTCGAAGCGCTGCGGCGCTCGTGTCATCACCGTGCACTTCCGTGAAATGTAGCCGGACCAGTACGACAAAGCCAAGTGGCACGTAGAGCAACAGGAAGGCGGTACTCATTGCTAGGTGGCCTGTTGCCCGGCCTAGCTCGGAGACGATACGAGTTTTGATCTTGAGCTGACCCCTCCGCCACCGGTGTATCTGCCAAAGGCGGGTGACTATGACGATGTTTAGAGCAAAGATTATCAGGACGGGGAGAAAAAAGGTGACTAAAGTACTGAAGACAATCGCAAATTTAGCCATCTTTGGATAGTCTCGATTCATCACACAAGTGTAGTTGGTTGGGATAGCAGAGTTAAACTGCAGTTTTTGAATCAGCAAGAAGGGTAAATTTCCCAGAAATCCAACAACGAAGACTAAGATGCAGGTCAGAGTAGCGTACTTCCGATAGAAGAAGGAATTAAACTGAAGTGGTCGGTTGATTGTGAGAGCCCGATCGAGGGAGAATGTGACCATCAAATAGGACGCGGCAAAATACATAGCATTCGGAAAGTACTCCATCAGCTTGCAAGCCAGGGTGGAGGTAGAGTCCAGTTTCAATGTAAACTGATTACCCGTGGCAAATTGCAATCCACGGCCTAAAAAATCGTCCATGACAGTGTTGAGGATGAGGGACATGCTGTGCGCAATTGCCAAACTGATGGCAAAAATCGAGAATCTGGTTCGGGGTTTCTCCTTGGCAAAGACAATAATGATGAGAAGACTTCCGATCAGACCAGCGATTGCTATGATCGGCGAAGCATAAGCGCGGAAAGCACCGACAGCATGGCTGAAGTCGGATGAATCAGATTCAAAAAGACAATTCGAGTGCGATGCAGTCTGCGCTACATGCGGCATTTTGAGAATGCTGCGCGTAAGCTTTCAAAAAGACTGAGAGCGAAACTCTGGTAAGGCTGGCTTGAATTCGACGGATACAGTCCTGCTGGTTACCCACTGGCGAGAAGCACGCGCTCGCTTTTGCTGAATATCGATCAGGAGTGAAGAGATGAACGATGGCAAGCGATTGTAATCCAGAACAGTAATCAAGTACTGACTGGCTAAATGCGGGAATAGCAGAGTACGATCATTGGCTGAGCGGAGGATGGTGGTAATGCAACTTTTGTTACGAATTTGCTCTGGACTACAACTCGGTAGTTTAGCGTCAGTAAAGAGCATTCACAAAGATCATAAATTTAGATCTTAAATGCCCGCTAGTTTTCCCGTTATCTTTAAATTTTCCAGAGAGCTCATATTTATCTCTTAACTAATCGTAAATAAACTAGGTTCGGCAGTAGAAAAGGAAAATATCATGAAATGGGCAACACCTACAGCCAAAACACCATTGTAGCGTAAAAAAATTTTGAACGATGTGACTTATCCAGAGACCTTGTATTGTAAAAATTACAAAAACACGTGCGGTAAGCAACATGGCACACAATCATAGCGTCCTGAAAAAAATACGTTACGACGCAACTTGTAAGCTATAACGAACACTTGGGAGAAAAATGACAAAATGTCTATTCAGTGAGTAGCTTCGAGCTTACTCACAAGATCCTACCTATACATACTTCACAACTTTCGAATCACTCCTTATGAGGAGCATGAACTTACGCTCAAATCGCTCCCACAATCTATTTGCCTTGACTGTCTCAATCGGTAGTAAATAGCAGTAGTTAAAGAGGAAAGTGATGAAGCTCATTTTTAAACTGAATAAATCTGTCATGGTGAGGAAGTCCTGGGTCATTTCTAGTCACTGAAAGTGCACGAGTGCTACGAACTCGGTTTTGCAATATTTTCTATTTTGCATACAGAGAGTGAAATCTTTACTACTCAAAAATATTAGGCACCGCTCCTAAGTGCAATTTTATCTCTGTATTCAGCAGTAAGCGGCCAAGAGTTGTTGAGAGAAAGCGATTTTTGAAGACATATACGCAGTATATAATAACAATGAGATAAAAATCAGTGTACCCAGCATCACCATGATCCTTTCCAACAGCGTTAGAAAACTCGTAACATCGGATTTTTGACATCCAGGGGCGGCAATCATAGATAAACGCTCGAGTTCAATATGTTTCTGAGACGTTGATGCACTCCGAGACAACTACAATATCGATGGGACAGTCAGTCCTTGTGAAAGAAGGGAAAAAAAGGAGAACTGTTTTGGGATGAAATTTGAGAGAACCTCACTATCTTCTCTCTTTAGATCACACCAATATTTCTGTTCGTCGCCCATAGAACCATGATGCCTGCTTGATCAAACAAGGGATTAATGATCGAAGACTAACAGGCCAATATATTTGTTGACTGAAGTACCGGGCCTCGATAAACGTTTGCGAGATTGCGGTGAAAGTCGTATCGATAGATCCGATGGTATTCCAGTCTAGGCAAATACTACTCAATTATTTTGGTTCCTTGACCTAAACTCGGCAATTACAACATCAAGTATAGCGCTAGAGCTAAATTAAAATACTCGGTCGAGTTTACACACCAGTCATTGTCTACATAGGCCTAACGCTACTGGCGAGAGAAATGGTAAAAATGGAGGAATAGGGGCTAACGTCCAATGTTTAAACTCGCATTTAGGGATGGAGTCAAAAATGTGTTTGATAATCGCAGAAACCGCGAAGTAGTCTGCTAATTTAAACTCTTCAGGGCTGTTTGGGAATCAGATGCATTGTTGTCACGAGACCGAGCCACTGTTAACCCAAGTGGTTGAACAAGGTCAGGGCTTTTCGTCAAACCCATTTTCTCAATGTGCATCGATCGCATTGTGGCCAGTAGCTGGTCCACGCCTCAACTTTGTTCACTAGTTCGTGAGTGCGTGTAAGTCCACATGTGTGCGTGCGCATACGAAGCGGAGGGCACGTAGGTAGTCATGTGCTCTGAGCACATTGGCTGCTCTGACGGCGTATTTTGGCCGAGTGGGAACCGAGTTAACGTCTCCAAATAGCACAGGTCATATTTTGATCAGTCGAGTTGGAGTTTGTGTATGTGCACTGCTAACTGAGGTTCGGCACCTAAAAACAAGTATGTCAGTGGATGAGCAATGTTCACAGACTGAACGACAGGCTCGCCAACTGTACAAGCTCTGTGACCCAGAGAATCGTGGCTTCCTGACGCGTGAGGATTTAGCCCGCCTCTCTGACGTCCTACCTTTCACAGAGGAGCAGTTAGACGCCGTGTTCGAGTCGCTTGATCAGGACGGGGATGAGCATCTGACGTATGGAGAATTTCTGGATGGCTTAGGCAAGTTGTGCTAGTTTCTTCATAGGAGATGGCAGATCGGCTGCCAACTAAATTAAGACACATAGGTAAAGTTAGGTAAAAGAGTAAAGGGAGAATATCGAAAGATATCAAAAGAAACAAAGCGGTGCTAATATGTTTGAACCAACATTACATTCCTTGAACCAGTATGAACTAATCTACTGACAAAAGAATGGCTAAATGATGCTTTTTGGAAAGTTGGGTGACTTTAAACATTTAAGGAGGAACAATATTTTAGAGTAAATCCTTTTTTCTATACTAAGTCATGGAAAGAAGCATAAATGGATTAACGAATCCCAATGACCACTTAACCTACATTTTAAAGCTAACGAAGCTCACTTTCCGGCCATGCTGAAAGTGAAATTATTTAAACATTAAAATAAGAATAATCTCGACTTGAAATATAGTTGAGGTCACTCTATTGACAAACTAGAAGATAACTATTACCTTATTAACTTAGATCGATAACTGTGCTGTAGTGGTGTAGGAATGCGGTAAAAACGATAACACCTCTACAGGAGCTATGTCGCTGTTAACTTTCCAAAGGCCTACAAATGACCTGACCTCAAAAATTAAAAAAAATTCACGAAATAATGGAAAGACAAAAACTGTCTGAGCGACAACTTTAAAACACCCGATCTGGCATTATTTCCAAGATTTTTGTTTGGTGATTATCATGTCGATCACAGTAGCTATGTCAGTGGCATGCTGCTTGAAAACTAGGTAGAGCTAGGCTTAACAGCAGCTGCATATCGCCTACTGAATGGAATAATTTGATTTTATTCTCATTTTTGCCGTAGCACTCGCCGTTTTTTGTGACTCAAAATACTTTATTGATGCTCTCATATAGTAAGATTTGACTCTCAAATAAAAATAACTAACAGGGATTTAATCCAATTGGCTGTCAGCGTTGGAGATGCGATCTTAAGTTAATCTATTAGAAGAGGCGCTCACCATGGAAGGTGTATTTATTATCACCAGTTTTAGGCGTTGAGAGAGACCACCCATCCTGGGTAACTGATGTGATCACTACAGTTTACCTTGATGCCATTTCGACCATCGATTCCAACGAGGTCAACCCTCATTGCGACCACAACTTCGTGGGTGCAAGGAGGGTTACTTATGCATGAATTGGTTTATAGTAATAGTAGACTTGAGCTAAATCTACTGCACTCTCTCCGCCCACTAACCAGTTGTCGTAAAACAGTAAAGAAGACCGGAGATGGGTTCGAGTGCAGATGACTAACACAGCGTTAATCTACGCCTAGGTATTCTACCACACCCCGGGTTCATAAAAAAGGAACCAAGCTTTCACACAACAAGAAACGATGGTGGCTCGGATACCTGTGAGTTGGAGTCCATAAAAGCCCTATAAAGAAGGAGCCATAACAGCCACACCTCGGGTCCACCAGTCGGTCACTACACAGAAGCACACACTGGGCTGACTGCGCGGTCCGAGATATTCCGTCAAGCGGAAACCTTCTAGGCCATGGCTTTTAGCACATCGTAATAGATCCAAGCGCGTCAACTTGTTTGTAGTGAGGAGTATGTTCTAAGGGTCGATGTAACTCTCTACCTCTCGATCTTTCTATCTATTTCCTCCCCCGTGCACCGGTCGATAGTCCGCATAACGCACGCTCCATTGGACCTGATAGCTGCTCATTTTATGCCGGGTTCGAGCAGCGATGCATTCACTTTGAGCGTGCATGCGTGACGCTCTTATTTGTTGAACGACAGGTCATTTTCGTTAGACCGTGGCCCACATCAACCCAGCGCTACCATCGTAAATCACTCCTGGTTGATCGCAAGCTGCCTCAGCATCTCACTTTCATCACACGTCAGGCCCAACGGAAAGCACAAACTGCGCACCTTCCCCTTTAACCGCCGCTGCCGCCGCCTCCGCCTCTCCTCCTCCTCCTCTCCTCCTCCTCCTCCTCCTCCCTCCTCCCTCCTCCTCCTCCTCCTCCTCCTCCTCCTCCTCCTCCTCCTCCCTCCTCCTCCTCATCATCATCATCATCATCATCATCATCATCATCATCATCATCATCATCATCATCATCATCATCATCATCATCATCATCATCATCATCATCATCATCATCATCATCATCATCATCATCATCATCATCATCATCATCATCATCATCATCATCATCATCACTATCATCATCATCATCATCATCATCATCATCATCATCATCATCATCATCATCATCATCATCATCATCATCATCATCATCATCATCATCATCATCATCATCATCATCATCATCATCATCATCATCATCATCATCATCATCATCATCATCATCATCATCATCATCATCATCATCATCATCATCATCATCATCATCATCATCATCATCATCATCATCATCATCATCATCATCATCATCATCATCATCATCATCATCATCATCATCATCATCATCATCATCATCATCATCATCATCATCAATCATCATCATCATCATCATCATCATCATCATCATCATCATCATCATCATCATCATCATCATCATCATCATCATCATCATCATCATCATCATCATCATCATCATCATCATCATCATCATCAATATCATCATCATCATCATCATCATCATCATCATCATCATCATCATCATCAAACCATCATCATCATCATCATCATCATCATCATCATCATCATCATCATCATCATCATCATCATCATCATCATCATCATCATCATCATCATCATCATCATCATCATCATCAATAACATCATCATCATCATCATCATCATCATCATCATCATCATCATCATCATCAATACCATCATCATCATCATCATCATCATCATCATCATCATCATCATCATCATCATCATCATCATCATCATCATCATCATCATCATCATCATCATCATCATCATCATCATCATCATCATCATCATCATCATCATCATCATCATCATCATCATCATCATCATCATCATCATCATCATCTCAGCTACTGCTAATATCAACTGAAATTTTGTGGACGTAGTCGGAAAATTGGAGACCACCAACAAGTAATGTGACGTAGCGTTACGTCACAGTCGACAATAGAGATTCATTGAGATTTAAAGCATGCCCAATTTCGTCTTAAGTTAGCCTAATCAAGTAAGCCAAAAATGCCAATCGCCGCCAGTTCAAAAGACTAGCTTTGGAGAGAGAACGGGTTAACGTCCTTAACAGTACACACGTTTACTGGCTGTCGAAGCAGAAATAACAGCAGGATTATCAATAGCTAACAAACGAAAACCTGCGCTGGATGACGTCGCTTTGTTGGGGTGCAGAGCCAAACTACCTGAGACGACAATTCTTAGCTAATCCTCGAGTTCGACCGTTTTCGGACTAGATTCGGGTTTGGCATGTCACGTGCAAGACAAAAAGTGAGATATGCAGGCCTAGTTCTCATTGATAGGGGTGCATGTTCGACCCTGTTCGCAGCCAAACAAGTGGTTGCTACAATGCTTTGGGGATGTTAAAATGGCACCGCTGGAAGGGAGAAGGTGCATACTACTTTGCCTAATACCTTTCGCGCGTAAAGATAGGGCAGGCGGAACTTACAATTCAAGTCTTTCTCAAACCTGTCAAGGTTTCGCCTAACGTAACATCAGTGCTTCAAACACAATTAATTATTACGACTGAGGCCAAATATACGATATTCAGTTTCTTGTTGCAAAGAACGTTGAGGTGCGATTACAGGAGTATGAGGTTTGGGGGTTACAGATAGAACCATGCTCACAGCACAGGTACTAGCTAAAAGCCCAGACACGTGTTTCACCGGTATTATGCCGCTGTTTAACGTAGCTGCGAGGAACACAGCTCATCAGTGGGTCCCCCAGCATTCACTGCGTGCTTTCTGGTAGATAATTCAGTTTAAACATTGCTGTTGTTTTAATTACCTCAGCTGGCTACTTCAGGCTGCTGGTTGGCCGTTTAATGAATATTACGCGGTTACCAGGCTGTGGCCGAGAGAAATCGGCCAAAATAGTCGTATCAACTTTCAGCCTATGCCTATAAACCTTCAAATAGACTGATTTACTCCAAGCTAGCGATTAATTTATGAGAAAATTAAAAAAAGCAGCAGTATCAGGTTTATTTATTTGAGCGAGCACGCGGATACTGGCGCAAGCCGGCAACAAGGCGGTGCAGGAGAAGCTGGAGGCGCAGGGGTCTGACACCGACTCACTTAACGGACACATCGGTCTGCCCGCGTGTTATCACGTGCTCCGCCCACGCAGCCAGGTGGCACGGCCCACTTCCCGGCCAAGGGCGCACACCGTTGCCACGCCGTGAGGCCACTGTGAGCTAGGTGGAGCGAACTCGGCCCCCTCACGGATGCTAACCCATCCCCCTCTTCCACCTCTCCCTTATAGTTCGATGTACGGGTTCGAAAGCTAAGACTAATAAACCTACTTCTACAGCGAGCGCGCCTCCATCTTCTTTGCTACAATTCATTTGTCCGGTTTCGAGCATGCGCACAGAAGGGCGGGGAGAAGAGCACACTGATTACCGTGAATCAGCTTTGAGTAAACTTATAACTGGATAAATTTATAATTCTGGATGCATTTCTCGCTGTTCACTGATGACTTTTAAACAAAATTGCGTACCTGAAGGTTTTATTCTAAGGTCTTTTGTCGTCTTTGTTCTACTTACCATGTAGGTCCATATCTGGGTAACAAACCACTGACGCCAGACTCTGGAGAAGAGGAAAACTCAAGAAGGGACAGCCACGATGACTCAGAGTGGGAAGATTCATTCAGACAGTCCTACCAACAGCTTGGTGAAGCGGGCCTTCTGAATGAGTAAGAATTAAAATGTCCGAATGGTTTTAATGTTTTTCTTTCTCGATCCAATCATGCTTATGCATGTTTAGGTAACCATTTTACTACCCATCTAAACTTTGGTCTGAGACGAACGAGTCAGAAACAGATCCAAAGTCAACGGTTTGCGTAGGTAGATCTTACCCTTGAGAGAAATCGATCTCACTAGACAAACAGCTGTTCTACTGAGTATCAGGCGACCGATTCCTTACTAGACGTCAGTGGCGCATGTATGCGTTTTAAGATCTCAGGCCAATGAACACCTGTATAGCTTGTATACGATGAGAAAACAGACAAGGTCTGGGCTGAACCCAGAAGGTGCAGGACATCATCATTTCGTTCAGTTTTCCTACCAGAATACATTCGTTATCCTCCAACCTTGGTAGGTCACATACAAAGCAAAGTAACAAGGGAGTATACTAATCTCATCCGAGTTCGAAACATAATAATGCAGATAAGTTCTTGAATTAAGTGTAAAAAATAAAGCCACTTACTAAACCGATCATGCCAAAAGTGGAGATAAACCTTTGAAAGTCCCTGAAATAGGCATGAAAAATGTCTGACTATAATATCTTCGATCATTGCATCAGCTATTCAAGAGTGTACGAATCCCAAAAAATTAACGAGAACACAAAAGTGCGCCTCCTAGTGAGAGAAGAAACGAAGACCAATAATTCAGGAAGCCTCCATTTGCTCAATGTAGGACGTGGAAATAACTACCCCTGCTGTATTACAGATGGTCTTGTGCAAGATCCAAGAGGGTTAAGGCTAGAGTTAAGAGGGTGAGTGTTAGGTTTAGAATAAACATGGCCAGGGTTGGGGCTAAGATACGAGAATAGGAACCCCCATAGCACAGGCGATCTTGTTTTGGATTCCATGTCCTAATCCTAACCAAAACTTTGCCTATATCGCAACCCTAACTGTTAGGAGAAGACGTTATAACCGATTCAGTCACCAACCTCGCTGGTCGCTTGTTCACCAACTCTCCTTAACCGCACTGCAAAACCCAGTTTTAACAGCGAAAGAGAAGAAGAGGATGTCGTTCCGCCCTCTACAACATAAATCAACAATAGTGTACGGAAATTTGTAAGTTCGGACTGAAATTTGACTAGTCAGATAATGTCCGTGAGCAACGCATGGAATCCTGTCTAATCTGAATGGCTGGGTGAACCTCCAATCCTGTCGGGAACTGGCGCGGCTTCAACGCGCGCATGCTGGTTACGATGTCGTTCTTGATGGAAAAGGCGATTCTAGCATTACGTCACTCGACCTTTAGACGCCAGGCTGCGGAAGGTCTACCCGCACCCATTTAATTTAATTTACCTTGCTGAGCTAACTGGGTTTCGCTGACAGACGCGGTGTCCGCCATTGCCCAGACGAGGAGAAGTACCCACCCTTCTGGTCGGTAGCTCGCGGGTATCCAAAAATGACCCAACGTTTCAGACGGCTAGAGTGGGCAGAGCCGTTCTGACAGACTGCGAAGAGGAACGGTAATGGGGGCGGTATCGATTATTTTGATAGGCTTTTTTCGACCAATAATTTTCATCCACTAGCCAAGGTCACTTTATATAGTCTGCAATATACTGTAATTTGTTTAGGGCACATTTTCCAGCCAGTTTCATCACGAGGACATAAGTAGGTCCCTCCATTCCAGGTGACTGTGGAATTTCAATATGAGCCATGACTTTGCTTTGATCGAGAAGACAAACGGAATTAGCCTGGGTCACTCACAGGAGCGTATTTCGTCCTCTTACTAGGACTTTTTATCTAGCAGTGGAGAGTATGAGGGTGATGCAGATTGGATATTCGATTTAAGAAAACATTCACAATATTCCCCATTGATGTCTTTTGTGGTTTCAAGTCAAGATACTGCACAAATCTTTGTGATTTCGTGAAATTCTATGTAAAGTACATAGTTAAAACAGCTGTATCATTTGATTTTGACATTTTAGCGTTGAGTCCATTCGTAACGTTTGGAAGAAACTTCGGAACAAGAGCCCTACACTTCTCGGAGACTTCGAGAAACTTATAAATGCACTGACCAAGGAGCTGACGCACTCAAAGACGGAATACGAGGGTCTGGAAGCAGCTCTGAAAAAGTAGGTGAACATGCTAGTACCTCACGTTAACTGTCAGCTTAAACCTACTCCCTGAACCATTAATAATTTCAGTAGCTGTATTTCATTGTTTTCCCCTCCGAAGCGTATGGTCTACAGCGCTCTTGTTCAAGAGCATACCTTTTGTACTGACTGATAAGCTAATGAGAACAATGTACTTTGATACAGGAATTAGTTGACGAAGGCTGACCGATCGTCGATGGATCTCGTCCCGTTCTGCCTTATGCCTCATTCTCTAGCCGCACCGGTAATCGCATAGCGACAAGTAGTAGAAAAGGCAGATTAACAATGCCGACAAAGACAAGGCAGACTGTCTTTGTCGGCATTGTTAGGCTACCTCTTCTATTACGAGCCGCTGTGCGGCTGCTGGCGGGGCTTGAGATTGAGCCCCAAGACAGAGCGGGACAAATGAGTTCTGTTAACGATCGGTGAGGTTTCATTAACGAATATCCATATTCCCGGCAACGATCCCGTAGCTCGATTGTTAGAGCGTTGGACTTCTAATCAATAGGTCACGGGTTTGAGCCTTGGGTAGGGCACCGCCTGGAGTTAGGTATGACGGGCTGACGACGGCTACGGAGCCAGAATTAGCCATTCCCCTAGTCTCCCTTGTCTTTTTCAGCATTATTAATCTGCTGCAGGAATTTTCTTACTGGGCATGACACTGCAGCAATCGAGAATTTGGATGTGAGCACTGTAAGGCACGTTGGCTACCCATGTTTAATGGTGTTGAATGGTGTGGTGCCGATTTGCTCAGCGCAATTTCATGTGGCCTCAGATCAGAAGTAGGTACCAGATTTACTGTTAGTTCAATGCTCATTTCCCGCGCCTACTGTTAATCCATAAAAGTAATTGAAACCTTCCTGTGTTCTGTGCAAATACACCCATGTCTTATTCTTACTACTTCTCGTTGGATGGCCAATAACAGTTCTGATTTGCGTTGAGTGAGCGACCACTTTCCGGGAACAGTGTCTAAAATCGACCTCTAACACCTTCCGAAAATGAGGTGTGTGCGGGCGTCAGCTTACATGGGCGCTTCCGCTGATCTAACCACCCAAATACTGTCCAAGCGCCGTATGTTAGGAGATAGTCACCTGATCTAATATATGTCGAAGTTAGGCATACGTAGCAGACAGTTTTATAAAGAGGTCGTCGTCGTGTTAGGATCACGTCAGCATGAAGCGTGCCAGTACAAATCAGTGTGTATAGGCTTCTACGCAGTGGCACCGTGGTTGGCGTATCGCTCACGCGAGAATGGCCGCACACGTTGATCATCTAGGTGCTTTGTGACTACGGGACACTGGGACTAATTGTTCTTCCACAAATCCCCTTCAGGAGTATTTCTAGACTTCGTAAACAAATTTAGGAATTCAAAAGACAATCTGACGAGCATACGTTAGCTTTCGATAAATTATCTTCGGGCCTTTATATGTATATCATGGCGTAACTAAGTTAAATATACGGGTAAGTATAACAACTTGTGCGGTTGTCAGGGTGGGGGGAAGGAGGGAGGAGGGAAGAAACAAAATTGCGCTCCGTTTTCTGATCATCGTCAGAGGAAAGGGGCAGATAAAGAACATAAACAGCTATATCCTCGCGCATGTGGTAGACACAGAGCATCATGTAGACGCCAAAGAGGCCTTCCGGGTAATTTACAAGGTCACCTCAACCTATTCGAAATTCCTTGGACAGCGTCTGTTGGCTAAGGCACAAGCAGCTGCAATCAGGCTACGCAAACCGGTCCTGTGCGCTCAAAAGAACTTTATAGAGGCGCCGCAAGTACCATGGCAGAAAGCCACCAAGTCAGCTGCCCGCATCTAATTACCTGTCCCTGGTGGCCGCCATTCCCCTGCCACGATCAGAAAACAGACCGCAATTTTGTTTCTGTCCCCCTCCCTCCCCCCACCCTGACAACCGTACAATTTTTTCTACGTACCCGTATATTTGACCTAGCTACACAACGATATAAATGTAAATACCCGATAAGAATTTATCGAAAGCCAACCTATGCTCACCAAATTGTCTTTTGAATTTTTCAATGGGAATTTTCGCTACTGTTAAATTTAGAAATTGTCAGGTTGCTGTAGCGGGTTCTTAATGTATCCAGTTGGTGCCAATAATGGAAGGGAAAGAGAGTGGAAAGGACATTTACTCTTGAGTCGATTAGTGCAAATTTCCGACGTTGCTGAATTGTTAGGAAGTGGTTTTTGCGAAAAACTCTACGCCTGCCAGGCTCACGAATGGCGCACGAAAAGGGGGAGGAGGGGGAGAGAGAGAGAATGACTGCTAATAACCTGATCTGAAACATCTGTTACGTGGAATTTACTCTGAGGAAGAACAAAAAGTTCATTATGGGTTAGGAAAATCATTAGATTTGGCATGCTGGCTCTGTATTCGCCCGTTTACCCTGAACTCGGGAGTATGCGTATGTAATTTCCCGACAATGAATGCAGGCAGCGTTTTGAAGCTAACTGAAAATCCATCATAACATGTCTTACGCTTCAATTTCAGATCGAAAAGAGTGTGCCCAGTAATACCGGGACATGTGGTCTTATAGTTGATAACCGAGGAGGCGAAGCGGAACACAAAGTATTTTTCAAATCGAAGCGGTTAAATTAGAAATCATAACTCTTGCCCATAAGATCTGCAGTCATTTAAGCGGGAGCCTGCTTCCTATTTCCGCTGTCTTTGTCGGCATTGTTAGGGCTACCCTCTTTCTATTGCGAGCTCTGTGCGTAGTTTGCTGGCGGGCTTGAGATTGATCCCAGGACAGAGCGGGACAAATGAGTTCTGTTAAAGATCGGTGAGGTTTCATTAACGAATATCCATATTCCCGGCAACGATCCCGTGGCTCGATTGTTAGAGCGTTGGACTTCTAATCAACAGGTCACGGGTTCGAGCCCTGATAGGGCACCGCCTGGAGTTAGGTATGACGGGTTGACGACGGCTACGGAGCCAGATCAGAAGTAGGTACCAGATTTACTGTTAGTTCAATGCTCATTTCCGCGCCTACTGTTAATCCATAAAAGTAATTGAAACCTTCCTGTGTTCTGTGCAAATACCCCCATGTCTTATTCTTACTACTTCCCGCTGGATGGCCAATAACAGTTCTGATTTGCGTTGGTGAGCGACCACTTTCCGGGAACAGTGTCTAAAAATCGACCTCTAACACCTTCCGAAAATGAGGTGTGCGGGCGTCAGCTTACATGGGCGCTTCCGCTGATCTAACCACCCAAATACTGTCCAAGCGCCGTATGTTGGAGATAGTCACCTGATCTAATATATGTCGAAGTTAGGCATACGGAGCAGACAGTTTTATAAAGAGGTCGTCGTGGTGTTAGGATCACGTCAGAATGAAGCGTGCCAGTACAAATCAGTGCGTATAGGCTTCTATGCAGTGGCACCGTGGTTGGCGTATCGCTCACGCGAGAATGGCCGCACACGTTGATCATCTAGGTGCTTTGTGACCACGGGACACTGGGACTAATTGTTCTTCCCAAATCCCTTCAGGGAGTATTTCTAGACTTCGTAAACAAATTTAGAATTCAAAAAGACAATCTGACGAGCATACGTTAGCTTTCGATAAATTATCTTCGGGCCTTTATATGTATATCATGGCGTAACTAAGTTAAATATACGGGTAAGTATAACAACTTGTGCGGTTGTCAGGGTGGGGGGAAGGAGGGAGGAGGGAAGAAACAAAATTGCGCTCCGTTTTCTGATCATCGTCAGAGGAAAGGGGCAGATAAAGAACATAAACAGCTATATCCTCGCGCATGTGGTAGACACAGAGCATCATGTAGACGCCAAAGAGGCCTTCCGGGTAATTTACAAGGTCACCTCAACCTATTCGAAATTCCTTTGGACAGCGTCTGTTGGCTAAGGCACAAGCAGCTGCAATCAGGCTACGCAAACCGGTCCTGTGCGCTCAAAAGAACTTTATAGAGGCGCCGCAAGTACCATGGCAGAAAGCCACCAAGTCAGCTGCCCGCATCTAATTACCTGTCCCGGTGGCCGCCATTCCCCTGCCACGATCAGAAAACAGACCGCAATTTTGTTTCTGTCCCCTCCCTCCCCCACCCTGACAACCGTACAATTTTTTCTACGTACCCGTATATTTGACCTAGCTACACAACGATATAAATGTAAATACCTGATAAGAATTTATCGAAAGCCAACCTATGCTCACCAAATTGTCTTTTGAATTTTTCAATGGGAATTTTCGCTACTGTTAAATTTAGAAATTGTCAGGTTGCTGTAGCGGGTTCTTAATGTATCCAGTTGGTGCCAATAATGGAAGGGAAAGAGAGTGGAAAGGACATTTACTCTTGAGTCGATTAGTGCAAATTTCCGACGTTGCTGAATTGTTAGGAAGTGGTTTTTGCGAAAAACTCTACGCCTGCCAGGCTCACGAATGGCGCACGAAAAGGAAGAGGAGGGGGAGAGAGAGAGAATGACTGCTAATCACCTGATCTGAAACATCTGTTACGTGGAATTTACTCTTAGGAAGAACAAAAAGTTCATGATGGGTTAGGAAAATCATTAGATTTGGCATGCTGGCTCTGTATTCGCCCGTTTACCCTGAACTCGAGATTATGCGTATGTAATTTCCCGACATTGAATGCAGGCAGCGTTTTGAAGCTAAGTGAAAATTCATCATAACATGTCTTACGCTTCAATTTCAGATCGAAAAGAGTGTGCCCAGTAATACCGGGACATGTGGTCTTATAGTTGATAACCGAGGAGGCGAAGCGGAACACAAAGTATTTTTCAAATCGAAGCGGTTAAATTAGAAATCATAACTCTTGCCCATAAGATCTGCAGTCATTTAAGCGGGAGCCTGCTTCCTATTTCCGCTGTTTATTCAGAAGATCATGTTCAGGAAGAATGAAGTCAAACATCCCATTAAACTACGTGTGACATGTGCAAGACTCGACGCAAGAAGGTTCTTCTTCTCCAACAGAGTGATTAAGGCCTGGAATGCTCTGCCGGCCGACATAATCATGTCCCCATCCGTTGACAGTTTTAAGCGGAAGTTTGACCAGTACAGCCATAAGTACCACCACGACATCCGAACCTAACACATTTCCTGAAACATATTCCCATCCACAATTTTCGCGTCATACATACATATAACATACTACTCCCTATTTTGAGTAACATTATTTTATAATTGTTTGTCCGATGCCCTGCAGTGTGTCGGGGAGATAACCCTTTGTCCAACGTCCATTATATGTCAGCCTTTTTTAATTTACAGTGTCACTGACATCAATAGGGAGCTCAAAGGCTTCGCCTATATTTCCCTTAGTAAAACTGAACTGAACTGAACTGAACTGCGCGTTGCTAGAATGTGAACGTTCACTCATGGAAAAAGATTACTCGAGTCCATTGTCTTTGCATTAGCACAGTTGCTACCTCGAGCAATGCTGCGCTGTCAAATGTTTACCAAGTACGTATCATTTGAGTTAATTAATTGCTGGTGGAGCTACAATGTGAAGAAAAAAGTGAAAGGGAAGATAAGGTGAAAAGCGAAGATAAGGCTGTTTAGTCCACTCTTCGAGCTCATGTTCGCTTCAGTAAGTAGAGCGTGCGAAGTAGTCAAGCCTATTACCTGGTTGTTCCATGCTGGTCCATTAGAGTCATTGTATGGTTCGGCTTCTATGCAGCCGCCTTCATGTGCGTTTACGTGGGTAGCATCTGGACTAATAAATAACCAGAACGGTTAAACTCGATAAAGAGAGACAATCGAGGTGGTAAATTGCAATTCATTGATGAATGACTATAGCAAGTATTGTCGACTCCAGACATCTACACGTAGCTGGAAATGAAATGTTAAACCGAAGCACTGGGGTGTGTTTTCGATTAGAAAGGACTATTTAGGTGGGGTTATACCACTTAATATTTTGCAGCCTCAAGATGTTTCAATCACGACAGGAAGCCGGCTTTTTAACGAACTTCTTTCCAGCTGTCTGCGAAAACTGCACTCGGCAAAACGACTACATAAGCAGCCTGATTTTTCACATTGATTTGTGATTCTCACATAAAATCAAATATATTTTAGAGAAAACCCGAATAAAATATTATTTCTTGTAATCATTTGGTATTAAAGAACGTCTAACATAAAAGGTACACTTTACGAAAGAGTATCTTTCGGTTTAAAAATAACTTCTTCCAATCCCCGACTAACTTTGAACTTGATCGGTAGGTGTATTTAAGCTTTGTGTTTCCAAACTATATGCTGTATACTTTACAGTGGAAGCAAAATAGCCGCACCCACTGAGAACATCGGTTCCAGCTTACCTGTCCCTGATTTCCTTCTCCCGTGGTCAACTTGCGTTCTTCAGTCACCGGCGTTCCCATTTACCTCTGTTTGACGCTGGTTCAGACGTGTTTCCCCTAAACCGATCTGGCCGGTCGATTCCATTGCCCTTCGCCCCTGGCATAGCATTCCGTTTTCCTTAAATCCTACGGGTTCCACTTAGCCTATTTACAGTCAGTAACTAGGTTGTAATTACCACTATACTCTCCGTTTGCTTGTCCCTTTCTTTCCGGCTTGCCTGTTCTGCCCTAACCATAAAACCCCTTTTCCGTAAGGCAGTTGACCTTGCTTGCAATGTTCTCAGTGGGTCCGGCAACTGTGCTTCCACCAACTTTCCATGTCAGGAAAATCAAACAATCCTCTATGCTACCAAGTAGACAAATTAATAGGGCTTATACAGTTTGGACATGGTTACGGACCATACTGTGCATGACATAAGTGCCGTCAATAGACAGACGGATACGATGCTGTACAGTCTAAGAAAATTTCATGGTAACAACCTTTTTTTAATCGGAAAAGTACCCTCTCCTTAGGTATAAAGAAGACGTAATTGTCCACCGAAGTAGTACAATAAATAATAGTTTTATTCTTTTTTTTGCACACGATATATTTGCATCTAAAAGGGTGTCGAGGCTGAATGCGAAAAATGCATGTCAATTAAGTATTCATTTCCGGCGGCACCCACTTGCCTGGAATATTTTGAGGTTATGCTGCGTGATAATATTTCAACCCCACCTAGGAAACCCTTTCTAATCAAAAACATATTTGAGCATTTCGGTCAGTATTTCATGAAGTAGGCCAGCTACTGTATCTCTACGATGTTCCATGTTTCCTCTACTGAAGTAAACTATGTGACATGAAATTTCGATCCCATCCATTGACAGAATAATTCAAATGCCCTGTTACCACCATAAGTGTGAAAAAGCCTGTTTGTACTTCACTGTATGGGGGTATGTGGCATCTGTCCATTTTTTTGCTTCCATACAGTTCCTTTGACAGAGAATAAATGGCTTTGCTAAGGCCATAGAAGAGGAGGTGATAAATATTCTAGTACTGAAACCATATTAGAGAACCCAGTTAAACGAGTTGCTTAACGTCAAATTAGACAGTGCGACAATTTTGATGAAAAGTTTTTCGTCCTTTTTGCTATCAAGCTCACTTAGTAGCTTGATTGATTTGGTCCCGATTGATTTCGTTCCCTTGATACTATGCCAACCAGAGTTCTCACTCCAGGGCACGACACTATCTCTCTCCTCACTGTCTGGCCGTAAAATTGTTCTAGTTGTGATGTATCATACATTAGAACAATTCAATCAATGTCGAATTTAGTCTGTTTGCTTTTGTAATCATAAAGGCCCTCGGTTAATAATAATAACAAGAATCATTTGGTTTTGAGAATTCAAAATGAACCAAGATGAAGCCACGATGTTAATTGCAGTTTAAATACACTGTTTAGTAGAATTACTAATGAATAATCCGTTCAGTGCTAAGGTTTATTGGAATATGAATGCTATGACGGATACCTAGATCAAGTTTTCAAGTTTACATGGCATTTAGGATAGATCAGAGCACAAGTCGTTGACGGCGTTCAGGTTCTTGTCCACATGTTTGGCAGCAGTATAATGTTTCACGGCAAATGAAACTCGAGAAATTACTTTTAGGTTTGTTAAGTCAATCGGGTATCCCAAAAAATAAACGTGACTTATAACGCAGTATAAACCCCTTGGGAAAAATTTTATGACCAGGAGTAATCATACATACCTTGTAATTTTTGTTGTGCGATTCGATGTGTCTCAAAGATATGCTAAAAACTTGATGTTTTATAAAACCCCTTATTTAAAATTCTGCACCATTTAGACGAATAAGCGAACACGAGGAAGAGGTACGACATCTTTACGAGGAAATGGAGACTCAAATAAAACAAGAACGCGAGAGGCTCCTCCTTCAGGTTGTTGTCTGTCCTTTTAAGCTTTTCAAGAATCTGCCTACAATATATGCTTACAATACTGCAGAAAGCTAGGAAAACCACAGTTCTGATGCAATTTTTAAGGGAATAATTGCTGATAAAAGACTCAGACCGGCGTAATTATGTTCTATTATTGTGAAATAAGCCATTTTGCTCTTTCTGAGACAGTTCCAAACGTCCATTTTATTCTGAGGCATTGAGAAGCAAATAAGGGAGAGAGGTTTGCTTTATGTTGAAAGTAAAATTCCAAAACTTTCAGCAAAAATGTCCTCCATTCACTGTGAATAAGATTGGGCACCCAAATCACATAATACTGGAAGATCATCAAAGAATGGTCGAAGACTGCAACTATTGATATCATGAAGAATCTTCCTTGAATGACTCCCAAAATGCAGATCAAATTACATTTCTTTCAAAACGGTGTGAACGTCGTGCGCTAATTAAACTCATTATTGTAATTCGAATAAAAAAAAATGGTGTTAAAATTCGTATAGAATGAACGAAATAAGCCAATCTACGTACATATAAGAATATTCACATGCGAATGTAGGGTAGAAAAAATGACGGCTCGATTTCAAAAAAAGCAAATTTTAATGTAACATTTTTAACGTGAACCTCTTAAGTAATGCTTGAATGTGACTTTTTAGTTTAACCAATACGGTTCATGATATGGCTCTTTTTAGCCTTGGCACAACTTGTGTACTGTTTTAAATTTGTACAGGAAAAACTGAAAGAAAAGGAGATACGTGAAAGCCTCGAGGGGAGGATCAAGGAAAAAGACAAGCTTCTGAACGAACTTCTGCGTCAGCATGAAGAGGTGGGCAAGTATCTTAGTCTGCTTTTAACTCCCTGCACAAAATGACAAAATAGGATCGCTTCGAGTAGGATTTTTGTCATGCACGGGATCACGTGAATCATCTAGGTCTTATTTAACATGCAAGAAAATGACCAACATAGACTTCGGGTTGCGGTCACCCACGTGAACTGACTGCGGTAAGATCCGCCGTCGCAGATAGGAGGTCGTGCCGGTGGTGGGCATCTGCATGATCAGCATAGGGGCAACTTACAGCGCCATGTCAGGCAGGGGGGAGGGCGACACGGCGATGCCTCAGTTCCATTCTCCAGTTCCGGGGGCACGTCAGGCCCCAAGGTGACTGAGAATGCAGTGTGCTCCATTTAACCGAAGTGAGGCAGAAGCAATATGTAGCTGCAGGCAATTTTCCATTCCTTTTAACTCTTAAATCAGACAGACAGTTTGTTTAAAATTATAAGTAGATCCGAAGAAGAATTTTCGTTTTTCGGGTCTTATGTTATAGGAGGTGCTCTTAATTTAACGGTTTAATAGAACCCAGTGAGACAGCCTCCGTTAGTGCGGATGCGTCCAACGTCCGCATCATAGAAATGATGCCCTCTGAGAATTTTTTGTACAAGTGTGCTGAAAGTGTACAAATCTTAAACGGAATGAGGGACCTTATTTTAAATTTGTTCTTGCTGTGCTAGGACTGCAGCGAAGAGGAAATCAACTCATTAAATGTGAAACCTTTAAAGTGAGATTAATTTTCTCACGCAGAAAAATGTTACAGGGATCATCGATGTCGGGATGGCCATTTATAAAAGTACCAGATTGAAAAGTAAAACCATAGCATACTCCAAGTCCAGTTGATGACCTCTAATTTTTTTCCGGCTCATTTAAACATCAAGGGAGTTAAATAGGACATAGCCGAAATTCGGGTCGCAGTTCACTGCTGGTTGTCAGGCTTATCTGCCATATTGAGGTGGTTTTAACTTAGCGAGACAAACGTCAAGAAGAAGCAGATGCGATCGATGAGACAAGAACTTTATTCGACTGAAGTTTCGGATTCGCACTCGAACCCATCATCAAAGACAGTATCAGATACGGGAAATGCGTAAACAGGGAGTTGCAGTATTTATATTATGCCGTCACTATGTTACTGCACGCTTACGGCAATTCCGGACACACAATTTACGACGGAGGAGGAAGATAACAACCAGCTGTCCTTCCTCGAAATCCTCGTCCGTCGCAAATATTGTGGTGGCCTAAAGAACAAAGTGTTCAGGAAAGGGACAAATACGATGCAAGTACTAAACTTTAACTGCAACCACCCAATCAGCCACAAATGCAGTTGCGTAAGGACGCTATATCGGCATGTTGAGACACACTGCAGTGAACCGGATGACAAGGTGGCCGAATTAAAACATCTTCAACAGGTGTTTAGAGAAAATGGCTATTCACGCAACTTTGACAACCAATGCAGGCGCAAACGACAAAAGCGCACCGAGTCTAAATACTGGCGTGCGATTCCATACGTCAACGACGTATTGGAGACCGTCAGCCACCTTCTCGTGCCACTTAAATTTGGAGTCGCATACAGACCGGAGGCCACCATTTGGCGTCAGGTAATGAGACCAAAGGACTCAATGCCGTGGCCAGAAACATCTGGAGTTGTTTATCGGATCTGGTGCAGTTGCGGGCAAAGCAACTATGTCGGAGAAACCGGAAGACTATTTCAGATGTGAACTGCCAAACACACGGTGGCAGTGGCTGCGAGTTGCTTGAGTCATGGGTTACAGGCCCCCAGTCTATTAACAAGCGTAATGACCTCCCCAACCCATATGGAGTGCTGAAACTCAGTTTGGGCAGAGCAATCGGCCACTCGGGTAGCACTCAGTCGACCACATTTCCCAACGCCATTTCCGGGGAGCCAGCTGGCCGAGAAATCATCACGACACCCTCTAACACGGGGGACGAAATTTCAGCGGATAACAACCAGCATGCCGGCTATCAAACAATTAACGCACCAGAGCACAGTCGTCATCGCTGAAGGGGGAGCTGTTAATTGCCGTAGGCGTGCAGTCGCATAGCAATGACATACTATAAATACTGCAACTCCATATATATGAATTACCCGTATCTGATACTGTCTCTGATGATGGGTTCGAGTGCGAATCCGAAACGTCGGGAGAATAAAGCTCTTGTTCCAGCGATCGCATACACTTCTTCTCAATTACTTCCTGGGATTCGCATTTTCGCTTATATCGGCAACAAACCTCAACACCCATCTGAAGTGGTATTTTCGGTGTGAGCACTCTGAGTATGCAAGAATATGCATTCTGGACGCCCCGGTTTGCTCATGTCGACTACTCATTCCTGGGTTTAGCTGTCTGCTATCGTCTTTAACCTAGATGACGGGGGAAATTTGGTCATGATTCTTCCTCCCTGATGCACGTTTATCGTTAACAGTTATCGACGGCGAAGATGAGATATGCCCCACTGAGAGACTGGTGGCAGCAGATTCCTGTCAATAGAGAGATGAGCTAAAAAGAGGCGGAAAATTCCCAATAGTCGCCATCGATCGGCTGCTCGCCGCGGCGACGAAATTAAGGTTCCTCGGGCTTATTTGTAGACAAGGGCAGGACATGGACTTGAATTATCTAATACGTTTTAAGAAGCACCCAAGTTGACAAAAAGAGGAAACTCCGAAGTCTCTCATTTTTTAGCATGTAAACGTTTCAAATTTGCTTCAGGTTCCGCAACAGACAATGGATCTAGTTGGCTTCTGTCATGCCCTGGTAGTACTATGATGGTGAAGCTTTTACAATGGATACACGTTTATATGGACTGCTATTTCTTGTTACACTCAGTCACCTATCAGCTGCCCAAAACTTTATCAATCTACATGGTTAATCGTTAATTCCCAAAAGATCAGGGAATCATGAACAATAGCATTTCCTTTACTCCTACTCCTGTTGATGTCAACATTACCCTTTCTAATTAATTTCCGGACCTAGACCCAGAAAAAATTGGAACAGCTTGAAATCTCTTACAATGAAGCAGCACAGAAGAAAGAAGACCTAGATAATGAACGCATCATCCTTGAACGCCGGCTTGAGGAGACTGAGCTTAACCTGAAGGATTGTCAAGAGTACATTGAGGTGCTCAGTAAGAAAGCCCGAGATGAGCGCCGATCTAGAGCGCGAGCCGCAATGGAGTTGAGTGAAGGAATCGCTCTGGAGCGTGAGACGCTTGTGCGTCAGCTGAACGAACTACGGTAGATTGTCCATGCGTGTTCTACCTTTTCTTGATGTTTTTTTTTTCATTCCAATGTGCACCTCAGTATTATTTTTCAAAATGGTTATTGTTTATCTTCAATAATCTTGAGTCTAAAAGTACGAAAAGTACATATTGTTGCAGATGTGGTTAAAAACACGGAAGGGTATTTAAAGAATTGAACAAGGAATCGTTTAAACATGGCAGATATCTTCAAAAAGTGAACCAATGGAGGCGAAACACTTGAAAATTAATTGAAAGTACAGTTTTCTTCAGTAATTTAAGGACTGGTGTCGCCTTCTAGGCTGTGTGCTGCGAACGACAGATGCCCAGGTGGAGTGAAACACCGGGTCTATATGGGAGCCCCAGATCGCGACGAACTCAAAACCTGTCTTATTCACGGTCCGCGCACGGAATGTTGATATGATGACGTCTCTGGAGGATGCGAGAAGTAACCATAGATATTGGATCGCCTTCACGTGAACAATATGCGCTGTAATAGGTGCGACCCCAGTCTTCGTCCCGTTTGACCAGAGTTATTGCAAAAGTGCTAAAGATATTAAATTTCATAGGCAATATCAGCTTTTACTTGCTGTTTACTTGGATGACTCATCTGTGAACGGTAGTCCTGGTTCTGAGATCCTCAGTGACTCTCCTCCCTAAAACACTGGATGCCGTCATGAAATTTTGGTAAAAGCTCTCGTCACTTCCATGGCCTTTCAATTCCTCTGGAGTTGAAAAGTGTCCCGGGACTATTCGATTCAAACGAAGTGAATTGTCGTCTCGGTAAGTTAGTTTTAAATTCACTCACTTCTGCAAGTTGTGGGTGAGCCAGTTCTTTGAAAGGAACCAATCGTCTTTGGACTTTGGTTTGGTGATTTAAGTTTATCAATAGAACCAAGCAGGCATTGCTGTTCGACCTCCTTTGGTGTCTGTAAGTAAATTGGACAGTACACATGCACGCTAATTCAAAAGTGATAGGTTTACTAAGCTTATTTTTTTCTTGATAGCTGATTTATATAAGTAGGGGTACTGATAGTCGAGGATGGTGTTTGCTTCCTCGTCGTCGGCTCACCTCATCAGAACCATGGCTCCTTCCTTCTCTGGTCAGTATTGAAAAATTATTAGTTTGGTAAGGAATACTACCAAAGTAATCAAGAGCACGATGAGACTGGTTGTCAGAAATTACGCTGTTTGTTTCCATCTGTTGCAACCCTCGTAGTACCCGCAGATGCTTCAATCACTTCGGCAGACCATGCATCCGTCGTCTTGAAACCGCCTTCATTTTACCTCAATTGCTCTATAGAGTACAACAGAAAGTTAATCGAGTACAGTATATGACCTATCCGATTTAAAGTGCCAAATTTTACGAAATATTGCTAATCGCTCGAAAACTGGCACCAACGAATGGTCCAAACATAGGAAATAGTAATGAAAAACCTTGAGTGACTTGAAAACAAAAATATACATTAAAATTAAAATTATATTGTTTAGAAATATCAACTTTTTTAGAAAAATGCAAAACTTCGAAAACGGCAAAATCGCTGTAACTGAGAAAGCTGAAGTTTTATGAAGTATAAAAAACCCATCCATGTAAAAAATAAATCTGTACAAGTATAATTATGTTTGAAAATAGTCGTCAAGTAGAGGTTGTCCATAAATATCCCTCAAAAATAAGCATAAGTAAAAGGATGGCCGTTAACAAGCGGCCTACTGGTCGGGTATAGATTCTTTTTTATGTTTTATCAAAACCTAAAAATAAGATGTTTCTTAGACGCGTTTAGTTCAGTAGACAGTTCTTGGAAAGTCTTTCTAGTGCAGATGATCGTTTGTGCCATAGTTGTAACTTCATTCAAAATTAAACCTAATTGTTGAGAAAACGGAACCTCCACAGCAACATTTAACAGGGAATATGCCTTCAATCACATCAATAACCTTTCTCGCATAAATTACCTCTTTAAAAGCGCTTTGATTATGTATTTTGCCAAAGCATGTTCGCGTACTTTATCTTTTGCCGAGGCTAAGTCAAAATAAAAATGGGGAATTTTAAGTTTTTTTTTATTGCCCTGAAAATAAACGATAATTCTTCTGCTGTAAATGAAGGAACTCACTTTTCTCCTTATATCTCAACCTTCGTTGCTATATTTGTTTACTTTGAGCCTTCGTTCTGGGATTGTAAATGTATAACTTACTGACCGTATAATTACTCAGAGTTTCCCCTTTCTATTTATAATTTCACATTAGCGGATCCTAGATCATAAAATGTATCTTACGGCATACTTCAACCTTTCCGTTTTTCTTTCGGGTGGGGAAGCGATCGGTAACATATGCTAATGTATAAATCTTTCGGGCCGTTTAAACAAAGGAATGTCAGAAGACGTTAGCACTATGTTTTAGGGTAGTTAACCATGGAGATTTGCTAATGGGAACTTTGAAAATCGCACGAATGCTTAAAGGTAGTGTGGGATAGCTAGTAGCATAGGAAACCACCGGAATACAAGTTATTGTAAATTTCCGCTCAAAGCTCTAAAAACTGTTGACTGATAAAATTATTTATAAACATATCCTGTGTGCAAAGATAGAATATTCCGGCATAGGCTAGGCAGACAAATAATATATGCAGCACTGTGATTGCGCACGTTTGATCGTTTCGATTTCGGGCAACAAGTTTCATGAGAGTGGTCACATATTGTAAGTCATCTGCGTGACTGCCACTCATGCGTCTATGACTCAACAGGTGAGCAGGCCGAAACTGGGTTCAAAGCTCACGCCTTCCAGATGACAGGTTGACACCGCCAAATAAAGGAGAAATTGTCATGAAGCTTTGCCTCTATTTATCGAGAATTGTCCCTGATAACGTTCTTCCACAGCCACGCATTGCTTACTTTGGTTTTGAAATCTGATTAGGCTAAGGTTAAGCTTGTCACTAGAATATGTTTCATAACAGAATGTTACACTTTCTTCTAGTGCACAATTATTTTAACTTTCCTTCCGACCTAGGATAATCTAAACACTTTTGGGATGCGCCATCGGGTTTCAGTAACAGATATTCTTCGTCTTTTGAATTTATACACACACGTTTCCTGTCTTATAGGTAATATCTACCTTTTAAGATTACGATTTTTTCCAACAAAGTTCTGCAAAATTGTTTGAAAACGCTTTTAGGGAGACAAATCGACGGTTGAGAGATGAGCGGGATGAAGGCCTGCTGAGAAGGAGCTCCTTCAATCAACGTTCAAACTCGACAGGCGAGTCCCTCTACGCGGCCATGCAACTGGTTTCTCAGGGTCAGACAACAGTTGACGGATACGGTCGGATGACTGCAGTCTGTCCAAATTTAGTCGATCGTCCTGATCGCTTCGCTGCCAACGTTCACCACGGAAGGCGTGGCTCCACAATGGATACCTACTTTTCTCAAATTCCGTAAGCCTTTGCACATTTCCATGCACAATCAGCATTTCATAATTGGGCTCAGTTATACTGTACTTGTTGCTTGCCCTTTGCTGTGCGTCACAGCACAACCAGAACGTACAAACGCCAGCAGTTGTATGAAAGAACTGCTAAGTAGAAAGTTCCAGGCCACTTCATCTAGGATCTCGTTTTAGCTTACGCAGTCCATACGAGAATTCAATTCTTTCTTCATCCCACCAGCACGGGTGCGCTGTGCTCCACGGGGGAAGGCAGCATCATCGAGGAAGAGGAAGCTGGTGATGAGTTTACGGATGACGTCTCCGACTCTGTTTTTTCGTCTAGGAGAAAACGGTCCCACCTTGGTAACCCGGCTAGAAACTTGACCGATAGGTAAGCAGTTTTGAAAGTTCAGTTTAACTCTAAATATTAAAAAAAGCATGGAATTTTTCTACATGGGAATAGCTGCGATTCTTGTCTATGTTATCGAGTTTTATGCAAACTGTAGCAGGACATGCGGTCCGTAGAATCAAAAGAGGTCCTAAAAACACTGGATGTAGTTTATCAAAATGAGCCTGATTTTTTAAAGTTAAACACTTAGTTAACTCGTAGATTTTAATAAAAGTAACCTTCAATTAACAGATGCGAGAAAAAAAATCATGAGATACGAAGCCACCCATCTGAGCAGGTTTGACAGAAATGCGATATGTGGGTGAAAATAAACTTAGATTACCAGTGGAACCTGAATCTAAGCACTTACTAGCAAATAATTTTGAAAACAAGGTATCATAAGGCGCCAATTTAAGTTTAAAACTTTAAGCTTTTTAGAAGCGAGATAAATATATTGTGTTATCTCAGGACTAGGAAAAGGAGAGAGCGAACTAAGGAAGTTTGTTATTTCACTGTCCATCTAATAAAATTAACTAATACATGGTTTTCGGGACTACGTTGAGTCCGTGCTCAATAATTTAAACGTTTAGGTATTTTGAAAGCACAACGAACGTTGGTAAAAATAGAAATTATGCAATATTTGTACTTTTTGTCGGTACATAGTCTAACTTAAATGACAGGGGAGCCAAGTTTCAATGCTCACGAAAACTTTCAATAAATCAATACGTTCGCCCATCAGCAATTTACCAAGTCAAGTAAGCACTACTAAAATAATTCTTTTGCCCAAAAGGTCACATAAATAAATAAAACATCAAATTTTATTGGTGTCCATGTTCATGGTTTCATATAGTATCATAAAGTCTTTCAAGTTCTCTGACGACTTTTACTTGCAGGCGCATAATCAGCCAAATTTGTCTGAGGAAGCCTTCCCCTAAAATGTAAAATTTTTAGTCAGGGCTAGTCAATACTTTCAAAACAACTAATTTTTCACCAATGGAGAATCCGCATATGTTCTATGAAACTGTGGTCTATTTCAGAAGTCCCCGACCTTCTCCAGATGGTGCGATCGATCAGGCAACGATTATGGAAGATGCCTTTGTATGTTTCCTACCCTTTTTGTTGGTCATGTTTCTTTAGCTCTGAACTTTTTCGTCAGCATATTACCTAAACTGTTAAATTTTTAACTTGATTGAAAGAAAAGTCTGGCATTTTCAATTTTGGAAGCAAATTAACCTGTAGGACTAAAGGCCTTATTTAATGGCTAGGCCTAAATACGAGTCCAATTGCAAAATAAGCAAACCTGAATTCAGAATCACTCTATAAAAAAGTTTGTATACCATGAAAGCTCTAATTTAGTATTCTCACTAAGGCGGCACTTCGAAAAGCAAGCTTGGTGAGTATATCCCACCCGAAACTTAACAAACTTCTACTCAAGTTTGGACTCATTTTAAATTAATAAAGTGGAGAAAAATCAACCATTAATCTGGGGACTTCGGCCATATTTATAAGGTTTAGAATAATTGACGCCGAGCAGAAACCAAGAAAACAGAGTTACGTCCTCGAGTGAAGGGTACGGCTAGCAAATAACTGCTTATGACAGTTCGAACTTCGAGTCCGACGAGGTTCACATCGTGCTTCAGCAGGCTAAAGGTTATAACGGGGCCTTATGCTTAAGGTATTTTAAAACGATAGTATACTTTCACTGCATCCAACGCACTCTCTCTTCTCCCACGGCTAATAAGTGCTTATCAAGCATAACGCTGACCTCGAACCTGGATACCATTAACTTTACATTTTAAGCTTTTGCAATATTATTTTTTTTGTAATCTTTGGCCAAGCTTTTTTTTCAGCTTAATATTCAATGAGAGAATTTTCCGTCTAAATATTACTCACTTCGATTGAGATACCTCGTAACGTTTTATAGCCAAATGCTTTGATAGTTTTTATGTACTTTGTGGTCTTCTTCAAAGGTTGAGAAAATCAAAATTCTATTGGTTATTCAGATTATTGACCTGAGTTAGGGTTGCGAATTGATTGCCGTACAGAAAACCTTAATTTCTAACTCAGTGTTTGTTGCAACCGTGTGCATGATATGTCCTTTCCGTGTATTGTGAGCAGGAACGTGCTGTTGACCACAGCGTCACAAACACGCTCGCTATCTTTGCAAATTAAGTAGCAAATCATTCGCGCAATTTTAGGGTGCGGCCATTAGTGTTTCCTTGGTGCGTGACCTGTTTACGAGCGCGTGCTTTCAACCCGATCGTTCCTCGCAAGGCTACTTAGGCGCTTTTATTGTTTTTGTTGCATGAAGTAAGACTTTTTTCGTTAGCGTTCGATAAGCTTGAACAAACACTGACGGTCAAATATCATTTTACTGTTGCCGATCTCCTGATCAACGTCTTGGCTCTTTTTAATACTTCCCGTTGGTTCAAACCCGATTTCCATCCAAACTCGTATCGCAGTGTTGCGATAGTTGATATACTGTCGATGTTATGACTGGAAAATCTAATTGTTAAGAAGCTTACATCTGCGGTACAAAGCTTTATGTGATCTTCAGCATTTGCTCCTCCATTACGAACAGGACAGTCGATTAGTATTTGAAGAGTCTCCACTCTCCTAGCCTGTGAAATCTTGTTTGCAAGGGGATTGGGCTTAACTTTTGGTCTCGAAGGTCAGTTCAGTTCACTTCAGTTTTATTAAGGGAAATATAGGCGAAGCCTTTGAGCTCCCTATTGATGTCAGTGACACTGTAAATTAAAAAAGGCTGACATATAATGTACGTTGGACAAAGGGTTATCTCCCCGACACACTGCAGGGCATCGGACAAACAATTATAAAATAATGTTACTCAAAATAGGGAGTAGTATGTTATATGACGCGAAATTGTGGATGGGAATATGTTTCAGGAAATGTGTTAGGTTCGGATGTCGTGGTGGTACTTATGGCTGTACTGGTCAAACTTCCGCTTAAAACTGTCAACGGATGGGGACATGATTATGTCGGCCGGCAGAGCATTCCAGGCCTTAATCACTCTGTTGGAGAAGAAGAACCTTCTTGTGCCGAGTCTTGCACCTGTCACACGTAGTTTAATGGGATGTCCTCGCAAAGTAGTGGTAGTGGCCAGCTCAAAGAAGTCGCCAGATGCAAGGCAACAATCCTGAAGCCGCAGCATTCGAAAGGCTTGTATTAAGTCGCCGCGTAGCTGTATATAGTCCAGAGGAAGCATATCAAGATTAGACAATCGTGTCTTGTAAGGCAGGCAGCTTTGACCTTGAACGAGCTTGGTTGCACGTCTTTGGACCTTTTCAAGGGTGTTGTGGTCTTTGACAGACCACCCATTGAATAAATACTATGACCGCTTCATATAGGAAAGGGTTTCTGTTATTTTTTTAGTCAGGCAGTGGACCTGAACGTGTCTTCAAGGTCATCTCGATAGGAAATTCTGGAGTCGGCAAAACTTCCATTTTGCAAATGTTTGTCACCGGGACCTTCTCACAGTCGGCCACTACGATAGGCGTGGATGTACAAGTGAAACCTATGAAGGTCGATGGCACGTCGGTAGTCCTACAACTCTGGGACACAGCCGGCCAAGAAAGGTAGGTAGAGCCTTCTCCACATGCTACTAGCTCTAAGCTAACCGTGAAAGTAATGCGGTTGAAGAAAAAAATATTCTTGTTCTCTGGCAACATCTCATGTATTTGCACCCAAACCATTCTTACACGGAATAAGAAAGCATTGAGAACAAAAAACTTCGCCTGCTTTAATCGAGATATATTTGGTCTTACTGCAGATATCGAAGCATTACTACGCAGTACTTTAGGAAGGCTGATGGCGTTGTCCTAGTGTATGACCTTTACCTCGGAAATGAGTTTCCTTCAACTGAGAGGTTGGATGCAAAATGTTGCTGATGGCGTCGACCCTGGTACGCCAGTTATGCTCCTGGCCAATAAAGCTGATCTCCTCAATGAAAATGTGCCCGCAAACGTCACATTCCAGGCAGGGGAAAGATTCGCTAAGGTGAGAAACGTTTTATCGTCCTAATCTCTATCCATTTGGTTGGTTAATTTCGTTTCTGCTAACGATTTTTAACATGCATATAGGGAAAAAAAATAAAGGAAATTTCCCAGGAAGAGTTATCCCGCTGTGATAACTGCTAAATTCAAAGTGGCATCTATTCCCGTGTCCTAACTTTAACCCTAATCCTAACTTTGACCCCTACTTCAAAACCCACTGGAATTTAGCGCAAGGCTGTAGGGTCAATGCCGTGTTTGTGCTCGGAGCACTGCAATGAGCAGGCCAAATCCCGGGTTGGAGGAAAAGACAGAAGGCACCATAATAAGGGGTTTATTATGCCCAGCACACTGAGTTGCTTTCCCAGGCAGCAGTAGCCACTGGCGAAGTCAGGGCTAGTGTTGACTTCATCCAGCCATGCCTGAGAGCGAGAATGAGACACTGGTGGCAGTTGTATTAATAGGTCTGTGGAGCAAGTTAAGCGTTGTCCAATGGGTGCGTTTTGTATTACCTGAGGGATGTCGTGTCTAGTGGCCCATGCTGTGTCGGCCGAGAGATGGGGGTATTCAGGTGGCGCTTGAGCAGCCACGATGATCTGGATGCACGTGTGCGTGCGTGTGAAAATCGGTCAATTGTCTGCAGGTCAGTGAGTCAGAAACCGGTCGCGGCGACGTTGCATGACCTTGAGGCAGTGGGCCTTCAACAAACACGCCGGACCTAATATGGTGGCGGTCGGCCACGCTTCCCTGCCAGACATAGAACGAAGTGAATGTGTCGATTGTGAGGAAAATGATGAGATAAGCGAGATAATCCAGTGCACACGCGCGCTGGGGAGCGTCTTTCGAGCGTGACAGGGATTTTTTGTGTCGGAGACCAGGCTGATGCTGCAACCGCTGCCGACGTGCAGTTGGTGCATCAGCCGGAATTTGTACTGGCTTGATCTCGTCAAAGTGTGCCAGTGGTTTGGCATGTTGGTAGGAGAACATCTCGGACACAATGTATCCCATTGCCTGCTGAGCCGAACGAATGCGTCAGTGACCTAGACCTGCTGCCGTTCAGACACAAAATTGGGATGGAATGAAATTTCAAACGTTTGAAAGCTCATCGATGCATATACATTCGCATGTTGAGTGCATGAAAACGATTCACGAATGATGGTTTCGTTTGGTGATGGGCGGAAGGTCTGGGACAAAAGAGACATTTGTTCAAATGGCAGCACAGCTGGGTGACTGCTCTACACAATAGTATTTGGGTTTGACCAGGAATTGTGTGACTGCGTTCTAATGATGAAGCCAATCTCGAATCGCGACGGGCTGTCGGTGACCGCGTTTCCCTATCCATGGGCACGATGAGGGACAGAGGGAAAACATCAGGGGGAATTCGAATTGTAATGTCGTTAGAATGGTGTTCAGCCATTTATGACCAACTAGAGCCGCGTATTCAGCTAAAATACTCCACCTGCCTTGCAAGGAGAGACTGCAGGCGCACTCCGACAGCACCATATGGAACTATCAGATCATTCAAGGATGAAAGCCAAAGTGACTTTTGAACATTTTCGTCGCTCTCACAATCAGCTCAGTGCTGCCTCATCCCATGTCACGGCCCACCTGAGGATGGTGAAAAGGAGGACAGATCAGAACTTGCCTTGAAATATTTCTCTAAGATATGCAGGTGGTTCTTGAACCTTAGGTCTTCATCGCTGGATGTGCGAGTATTCGGAAGCTTCCTATTGCGCTGCCGCTAATCGTCGAGCGTGAAGAAGTGGAGCCTGTGACGTCGTCGAGACCAGCCGGCCTTCTCTTCTTAGATTATATAAAAATATATGGCTAATATTAAAATAGTCATTTCCAAACAGAAGGCAAGCAAGCTATCTAGGCTGCTTATTTGTTCTTTGTTAATAGCTCCTCTGAACATCCTCACAGTGTAGGGCTCATTCCTTTTAAGGGCAGAATAAAGTCTACTCATAACCATATAAATTTTGGTTGGAAAACAATTCAGTGGTTTCTCATGTGGAGCTTCTACTTGCTCTTTGAGAAGGCCCAACTTCAAATTTGCTACCGCAAACTACCTTTATGATGGGTCTTCAGAAACCTTACATTAATGATCGTGAATCGGAATTTAACTCAGCATGCTAAGGCTAGTTGGTTTTGACGTCAGCGAGGTTTAAAAAGCTGACTTCTTGTGATGAGAGTAATTTACTCATAAACCTTCAGTTTCTATATGCAAAATGTATACATTAGGCCAGTTGAAACCTGTGACCCTTGGAAACAGTCGGCTTCGTGTTTTGTTCCGCTTCTTACTCGCTTGTGTCTTCCCTTGTAGGAATATGAGGCCCTATATTTTCAAGTAAGTGCGAAAACCGGCGAAAATATAGACCGGGCCTTCGAAGCCTTGGTTAGGTAGGTGCTGCACCATTGGCTGTGTATTGATTATTAAATAAATTTTTGTTTTCTTGGGGAATAACTATACAAAGCAAAGAGGAGGAAATATGCAAAATAATGACTGGCTAATGTCCCCTTCTGTACAGTCGTAATTACGATTGACGAGATTTTGCTCAAACCCGAATTTGAAGTCACTCGACTAGAAAACTTTCCTCTCCTTTCAGCCAATGCCCACTAACATGTCAGACCAGCATGCTCCTTTTACCTTACCTATCGCATTTTATTCTTCTATTTCGTTTTCTTATGCGATAATTTATCCTTATTGCATTAAATGACTGTCAGAAATTGGAAAGGAGGTCAGGACATTTTGCGACATCATTAAATTCCGCTTATTTTGTCGTTTATGCTTTGTTCAGATTATTATGTTTTAAATGAAATTGATTTTCTTCACCAGTCGCATATTCTGCATTCCTATGGCACAGATTCTCGTAAATTGACTAAACGCTTGATAAAAAACTGAAAAAACACCTTTTCAGGAGAACATTTCCTTAGTCGATAAATGATTTAGTTACTTTTCAACATCCATGAAGCGAGCAAGTAGGATTACTCCTTTAAGCTGTTTGGGGTACATGTCTCATTCCTCGCATATAAACTAATAAAACCAAGATACGATTTATAATTATCATTAGAGTGCCGTGAAATGCATTTACCGATACCTTAATCAGTTTCCTAGGGCAAAACCTCGGACGGATGGAACAATATAACGAAACAAACGGATATACCTTGTGCACTTCAGGAACGGCCTCATAAAATACCGAAGCTTTGAGTGGATGTATTTAGGCCCTTGGTTTTGTTTTCATTTAATTAGCGGTGCGGCCTTCGATTTTATTTTCTTTTCTCTACCTTCTTCCATACTAGGTGCCTGAAACAGCAGGAAGATAAACGCTTCAATGACCTGCTGACATTCAAAATGCCCGTTCTTAGCAAGAAAAAAGCATGCTGCATGAACTAGAGGATGGGAAGGCGGACATTCGTTTCTTCAGCCCTAGGCGAAAGCCCTAGTGTAAAAGACCGATCGCCCACTATCCTTGACTAAACGTACTATCATCACTGAATTTCATCCTCAGATGGCGCAGTTATTTCCCCCCAAAAGACATACTTCTATATTTTACGATAATAACCTCGATTGCTGGTGGAGGGACAGTATTTAGTTTCTTCGGTCGAGCTTTTTGATGCAGACATTACCTGCTGAAGCTCAATCTACCACATAAGAATGTTTATTTTTCCTAGAAACATCCATGCTGTTTGGTGGGTTATTTCATACGTTGACATGCTCTTAAACGTACCTAGAATGAAACTGCCTTGCGTACACAAAGGTTGCGTTCCTGGGGACTTACTTTGTTTGATGAAAATTTGGTAAAGTTTTAGTATGCACAAAGCGTCGAGAGCATATAAGAACACCTGAAATGAAGAAAAGATGTCGGTTGCCAGAAACGTCAGTTTATTTGACCGTACATTTGGACATGCACAGGAGCTCATGAGCAGAGACAGTGAAAAATACCGTTAGAAACGGCTAAATTCACCCTTCTTGGAGAAGATATGTCCTCTCTAACAATAGTCCTGTGGCTGTGCAAAAACCTGGTTGAGTCGTAGACTGCTAGGCTAGCAAACAGGCTCGTTGTTTCTGGGATAGCTCTCGTCCTGACATGAGTGAATAGCAGGCGGCAAAGACGCAGTATGACACCAAACTGCGGAAAGAGAAGCAAAGACTGCGTATAATACGGGAACGGTGGTAATAGCGGTTTTATAGGTGGGGGTAAAACAACGGTAAAGAGAGCGCGATACTAGGTTAACATTTAAAAAATAGTGTATTTTAGCAAAAAAATGTTCCAATAAGTCCAGTTATGTCCTTGAAAATGAGCGCGGAAAATGAAAAAAACCATGCTTATCCACGGCAAAACACCAAGGGTAGTGAAGGGAACCGCCGTTGTACAAGCTCAGTGATAAAGGAGCCCGTCTGACCAATCATATTTCAAGGCCCGATGCGGCGCAAATACCCTATATGACTGAGTAAGAAATAAGGAACCAAAGAAATGTTAATCAACAGGATGACCATGGAACACAACAAAGTCACCCGGAAGTAACAATTAATGTCCTGTTTTCCATAACTGCTTATAAATTTAGAAATTTTCATATCTTATCTTCGAATCACAGTTTAACCTCTTCTCAGCAGGACTATAAATTGGGGGGGGTAAAGGGGATAGAAAGTGGAGTAAGCCGTGATAATCGTGTAGGCTGGCAGTAGGTCGATTGGAGGTTTCATAAGCATTGAAACGGACAAGAAAGCGCAGAAATTGAAAGTCAACCCCGGCTCTACCAGGCTAAAACCGAGTAACGTTGACCGGTTACTAAAGGCTAGCGCATGGGGGTGCAATTGGTCGGTTGAAGTTGTCGTAAGCATTGTAACGCAAAAGGAAGCCGAGAAACTGACAGTGAACCCGTGTATGCCTCGATATGCCTTGTGTGCCGAACAAACGACTGAAATTAAACACTGCTACTGTTCGAAAATCAGTAGATACTTACAAGTATTATCCTAAGTTAGGGTCATTCAGCGTCTTTACCCAGCAGGATATGGGTGTGTGTTAACTTACATGACAGGGCTTAAACTTATCAATATAGATCTGTAGCTTCTGAGCAGTGGTCATACTTGGAGCACCAAGATCTCCAGGCCAAACCCCCGTTGCAAATAAAAAGCAGAAGGCACCAGAATGAATGACTGATTGGCAACAAAACCCGAGTTGTCGTCGAAGACAGCAGTGGCCACTGGCGAAGCCAGGGCTAGTATTGACTGCGTCCAGCCATGTCTGAGAGAGCGAGAATGAGAAATTTGTGGCAGCTGCTTAAATAGGTCTGTTGAGCAAGTCAAGTGTTGTGCAATAGGTGTGTGTTGCAGTACCCAGGGGCGTCGTGTCTAGTGGCCCAAGCTACGTCGGCCGGGTGAAGGGGTGTTCAAGCGGTACTTGGGCATCCACGACTATCAGAACGCACGTACTGTGTGTGTTAGTGGAATTCGGTCAATTGTTTGCAGGTCAGGGAGCCTGAAACCATTCGCTGCGATGTTGCATGATCTTGAGGTAGTGAGCCTTGAACCAGGACGCTGGACATAGATGGCATTGCTGGGCGTCGTCTACAGATCTAACACACAGAGCCGCTCTCTGTCCGTCTTCGGGCTGTCCAGTGCCATCCGCCTATTTGCCCGGGACCATCAAGGCAGCCAGCCACAACTACTTATTTGCGTCCATCAGACGACGGAAACACTGGAAAATAAATTAGATACCCCGGAGCTCTGGGTTGAACATTTTAGGGTCGTGCTCAATCGTCAAACTTGAATCTCTGTCGTGGCAATCAGTCGACTTCCCCGAGTGGGAACGAATACTGAACTTGATACTTGGTCACCCATGCAGTGTGCCATAGAGTTAGCACTGTAGATTGCATGTGTAGAAGCCATGGAGATCGAGTTCATTGTGACAGAAGTACGGATGCGATGGTTCCTCAGTTGGAACAAAGGGGGACCCTTTTTGCGGGGTACATGAAGTCATGAAAACATTTAATAGGGTTTCAGAGATGTCAATAATAAACGCTTCTACAAACGAAAGTGAAACCGCAAGGTTCCTGCTCATTGGGTCGGCACCCGCACGTCAGGGTTTCTAGCAAACTGGTCGCCTTCGTTCCTGCTAAACGGCACAACTTTTATCTGGAACGTGGACTTCTTCCACGGGCACAGTGTGAACATCGTAACTACAGGGCAAAAGCACAATATAATTTTTGAAATTGGACAGCAACAGAGAAATCAGAGCTGAGTGGAAGTTAGCTCATCGACGAACTTCGTCCATCTTACCCTTATGGGATCTTTGACATCGTGAATTGAAAGTGATTCTGGCAGAAATGGGCAGAAATAGGATATTCAGAAGGGTCTGCACTGATCCGGCAAGCTTGAAGATGGAATGATGCATCGCACTGCAGGTTGCGAATTCAACTTCGAAGCCTTGGCCATGACAAATAGGCTAAACAGTGTTGCATTCTTGCCCTCGTGCTACTTGAGTTCTTATTTTACCGAACTGATGGCTCCTTACCGTGACATGAATGCTTGAATTGACGTAGCTTTCTGGGTCAGTAAGACACTAAGAAATGCTTGACGTACGAATATTGATAGGAAATTATTAACGGCTAGCCAGCGTGAGCTCTTATTCACAGATGGTTGACACTTGACACCATGGACAAAGCACATATGCGAAAGAGCCTAAAATATATTTTCCTCCTGATATATCAGCTTCCAAGTTGACTAACTTGGGTAGGCAGAGAGAAAACGGCACCATCTACAGAATACACTGACAGTTCGATTGTCAAGTTCGAAGAGGTCCACCGTGTGCACCACACCAGGGTAGGCGCAGGGACAGCGACCTGTGTGTTATTTAAAATTAGAATGAGAATGGACTTGCGCTGCATCTACCGCATTCTCTCCGCCTCTTCCATCTGGACGGTCGAAGGTCGAAGGGGGATGAGAACGCGAGTGGTTGCCGTGGTCGGAATCACCTCTAAGAGCACCGCCACACCTGGCTCGGATCCCAGTGAGTGAGAGCGTCATAGAGGCTACGTTAAGACGGAGCCATAGCAGCCTGACTCTCAGTCCACCAGTCGGCCGCTCCAAACCAACACTGCGTCAGTTGGCAACCTTGCAAGCCATGGTTTTTAGCGCACTGTTCGGCTGTTTATAGTGAAGCCAATGTTCTCAGACCTGAACCTCACTCTCTAATACCACCACAATGTCTCTGAATAAAGCCTTGAAGTTGTAGACAAATGTGCTTATTAGGAAAAAACAATTTAATTGAGCATTGAATACGATGCTAAAATTTTAGCCCTTATTTGGGCAACAAGTCGAGCCTTCAGTTTGTTAAAATATGCAGGCTTAAAATTTTTGGTATAAGTTCTAACGAAGAAGGGAATCCGGAAAGTTATGATTCTGCTATGGGGATTCGGAATGAACGAAGACAAGCACAAAACGCTGAACTTATTTTACCAAACTTGTGAAGATGAATTGGTAATCCGGACATCCTGATCCTAGAATTAACTGGCATGTTCAAGCCGTGCTGAAGCCTGACCTCTTCAGAGGCCGCGACTATTGCAATAAAATTGGTGAAGAAATTTTAAGACCCCCGACTATTAACTAGTATGCCGTGGGAGTGTCTATAAACTTCCTACATGTATAAGCATCACATGAGCCTGTCCAGTCACATAAACCAAACTGTCAACAATAACAATAAGCATCACTGAACGCTTCTGTAAATACTATGCGATGAAGTTCGCCGACGTCAGTAATGAAGAGCGAATCACCTTAAATGTGGGCGCATGCTATAGGTAGACTTTACCTCGCTTCCACGATTACGTCCGATCTCACAGATTTTAGTTGACCTGACATGGATGTGCTTCAGGTACATGTTAGGAGATAGAAGCGAGAGAGAGATAGAAGGAGAGATTGAGACCGATCTTATGAGGATTCGATGATAGAATTCTTCTCTACAAACTAGAAAACACATTTTTAAGCTCTAAAGATTCACTGAAATTCTTGATTTATAAGGTTACCAGTCGGCGAGATAATTCGCTCCTTCTTTGCAGCGAAAATAAAACTGCAATGAACTATCGTAATATGACCCCTACTCAGGCTTGGTTCATAAAGAGCTCTGAGACACTACTCGGAATCTGGTTCATGTTTGTGGAGGGGCCAGAACATGCGTGGCGCGTGTAGAGCTGGGTTTAATCACTGAACCTGTATTCAGGTTAAGTTGCATTGATCGTGACTTTTCCTAGGAAAGTTGTATAGGTGAGGCGAGCGAGATGGATTCGTCGTAAGTTTCCCTCAGTCTAAACGCATTGACGCGCATGTCACCAATGTGCCCAGGGCATGTGGTGACCCTCCTGGCTTGCGACGAAAGAACTGCAATGGCCAGAAAATCTATATCCTTGTCCGCCTTACATGCGCTGGCAGTGACTCGGGCCAGTGAGCTCTCCCTTCGCAGTGCCATTTTTTTACTGAACGTTAAACTGTATCGCCTACTGATGCGTGTACCTACACTAGTAAATGTGGAATTGAATCAGCTAAAGGAGGAAAGATGGCTCAACCACGTTCGGTTAATCTTTGCTTTGCATGATGGTTTTGTGAATTGTAGCCAAACTAATTAAGTAGCATGAATTTCTTTCTCATGGTTTCTCGACGCATGAAACTATTCCTCCTTGTACTCGTTTGGTAGCAAATGACGTCTTCCCAAAATTTTATACTCGGGGAAAGAGTAGTTTGAGGTTTTAGTAAACTTTTTCAATTACTGAATAATTAACAGCCTGAAGTGATGTTACACTTGCATTCAGCATTTCCAAACTAAATGCTGTATACATTCCGTCTAAGGAAAGTCGTTAAGACGTACCTAGATTTCACAGAGTATGCATAAACTTTTTCAATCAATGCCGACCGTGTTGCGTACTTCATATGCAACATCGATAGAGCTACCGATACGATGCTTTACGAATGTCAATTTCACGGTCCTCAAAACTCTCTTATCTAAACGCATTTTTAAAACGGAAAGATGTTCTTTCTTCAATGATAAACTTTAAAGAAGACGTAAAGTTGCACCAAATGATTATAAGAAAGCATAATTTCATGCACATTTCCTATGAAAAATATATAAATGCATAAGGGCATCATATATCAGTGACAGTAATAAGGGACTAGGTGTTCGAATGACTCCGCTCAATCAACTCTCTCACTTCGCGGAAATGTCACAAAACTCACGAATGTGCTGAATTTGACTTGGTAATCTTTCGTTGATTCTAAGAAGCAGCCTTTTAGATGTGCGTTCTGGAATTTGTTCACAAACATTGGAATAATGCTTTCTGACTGTTGAAAATAAAATAGATTAAACGGACGCGCATGGCATTCTTTCGTCATCATATGTCGTTGAAGAATAGAGCAGACACTTCAACTAGGTTTCTTGGCTAGACAGCTCTATGATCTGAAGAAGGTTTGATGCATTTTCTTAACGAAATTGTACATTTTGCTTTATTCCCTGGCCAACTGCCGCTTATTTCTGCTTTCCCAAGGCATTGTCTAATCCCTTTAAATTATTAATAATAATGACCATAGTAAGAATATTAAATGCTATGTGAACTGATACAATCAAGAATCGAGTCTGTGGATGTCCGTTTAGGCATTTATAAAGTGCCTGAGAATACATTAACAGAAACACATGCAATTTGAATCCTCAATTTACACTGTACGCTCTACAATCCGAAGGTTAATGGCTTGGGGGATGAGTAGCTACGGTATTCTTCCTATCTGCTTTGCCTCCGCTCTGAACGTCATCCGTTACTTCAAAAGGTGTCGATTGCATAATTTCTTCACATTAGGTCAGCATTAGTCAGCAAAAACTACGAAGTATAGAATACGTAAACCAAATGTATAAGTGTTTATTCAACAATAGTTCAGCGCAATACATTGCAGAATTAATTCCAAAAAGGCAGCTTGAGACTACGAAACAAGCCAAGAGCTCACTTCACCTTCCCGACCACTCACTCACACAAAGTCTGTCCTGGGGGATCTGTTACAACACAATAATTAACCAGACAGAATGGGTCGCACAACAGCGGTGCGTCAGATTTCTCTACGCATTCTTTCTTCCTGTACGTGAGCCAAAACTCCCGCATTCGTTGCCCATAACTCCATATCACCTAGTCTCATTGTAAACTCTCCTCAGCGCTCATGCATCCTCCTTGCTGTCCACCTACCAGAAATGGTTCTTTTATCTATCAAATTCACATACCGGCTCACGTAAAGGTATGAAAACTTCCAGGTTTGATGGGGGCGTGTCGAAAATGACTGTTAACTTACAAAGATCTACTGTAGACCCTGACATCAAAAATGGAAGATCGCGGATCTATGTGCTAGGGTTCAGACCCGCAAGGGCTGGAACGTTCACGCATCTTTCTTCGGCCTTGTGTGCGGGTTTAATACCCAGACAAATCATTAGATCGCTTCACATAAACGTATAAACAGGAGGATAAGAGACAAAGCAGGTAGAAGAGAACACAGCTCGCATAGTTTCATTTAAAAAAATAAGGGCGGATAGGCAAAAAACTACAGCAAGACATGCAGTAGTATGTGACGATTGCAGAAAAATAAGCTTGTAAAGAAGTGGAATGTTATTTCATAAACCTTGCTAGAAATTTTCGGACAAACCAAGCCTTGGGTTTAGATAAAAAATGTGCTTGGTATTTTTACTGAGTAAAAAAATATCCACTGTGTCAGTTGGCACTTGACATGTCAGTTTGTGCCTGAAATGACGCCTCGCCCAAATAAACAGATGACAGATCACATATTGTCCCGCGTTTAACAATAATCATAAATTGTTTTCGTGGATCAGGGTTTGTGTGATAACGTCGCCCTCCATTGCAACTCAGAGAACTCGCTTCCTGAAGTTGAACGAAGTAACTGATCCAGTTTGCTTCGGATCCCCACCAAACACCGACTGCAGCATTGCTACTTTGGTTCGACCCTCACAGTCAAGAGGTTGAGAAATAGCAACGATTTTGGTAGCATGAGTCGCACTTTGCTTCTAGGTGAAATGTCGCAATGAATTTTCTTCGACAGAGAACTGTCTTTTAAGCTTCCTAGTATAGTCTTTTAAAATATGAAGATGAATATTTGTACTTTGTGAGCAGCCTTGTAGAACTCTTAAGGGCATGGAAAACACAGACGTCTATGACCAATCTGCGCGAGTCACAGGTTCGGTGCCGCCAGTGGAATTCGAACTTGCGACCTCTGGGCAGGCAAAGAACGCTTCTGACCACTCGGCCACGATCACATGGATGGCTGGCAAAAAAGTAATATGCACACAGCATATGCCTCGATTTCTGGAAAATGCTGTAAATCTTCGTGCCGGGCTGAGCTGGTGCTGAGCAGCTGCCCACAGCTTGACAGCAACAGGGCCATAATGGATTAAGTATCGGGGGCGGCCAGAAGGATGGCCCCAACTGGATATTGCGATACTTATTCACTCCCAGCTAAACTGGCAAAGGGCGTGATAATCTTATTTGGTCCTTGGTAGCCCCGCCGGAAATGGAGGGGCTAGAGGGGATACAGCGGGAAGTTTAACGCGCTAGCCTCCTCTGGCCCACCACCGGAACAATTTGCGCGGGTTGACACCACCTTTTCCTCCTTTTAGTAATCCCTTTACAATGCCGATAACGCCATGTAAAGTGTAGTCCCTGCTATGCAAAGTACTGTATCACTCCTAAAAATAGCACTACCGCATTAGTACGCCCCATGCGGCATCCACTAATATACACGAGGAAATGGACACATTATTGAGAAAAAAATACCTTTCACCAAGTCATCGGTGGCCCGACCACCGAGAAAACCCAGATATGATGCCTAGACGGATTAGTCATCTAAGTAATACTACATGCCAACGGCCGAAATCTGGCTGCGGGCCTTAGTCCACTGTGCATGAACGCCTATGTAGTTATTGCTTCATGAAAGCTGACAACAAATTACCGGTAATAACCTCGTACAGCTTGGAGCCACTGAGGCCGTCCTTCACCTTTTAGCTCTTGACTTTTAGATGTTCGTGGCTGATAAAATTAAACAGAACATGAAGAATTCTTCTGACATAATCTTCTGTATTACGCCCGCCCAGAGACGGCAGAAATTCTAATTGTCGATAGCATGTGTCCACCGTCGACTCCACTGCTGAATTACCAAGGAATCCTCTGGTCAGAAGTATCTGAACTCGAGAGGACTTCCAACATGTTAAGCAGCTGCTGTCAGATGTTGCTTTTAGATGGCAGTTGGTTAGTTGACAAGATATTATTTTGGCTTCATTTTAGGTCAGATTCTTAAGTTGCCTGGACGGGCGTAATACAGAAGATTGTCAGAAGACTTCTTCATGTTCTGTTCGATTTTATCATCCACGAGCATCTAAAAGTCAAGGGCTAAAAGACAAAGGATGGCCTCAGTGGCTCCAAGCTGTACGAGGTTATAACCGGTAAGTTGCCGTCAGATTTCATTAAGCAATAACTACACAGACGTTTATGCACAGTGGACTAAGGCCCGCTGCCAGATGTCGGCAGTTGGAATATAGCATTACTAAGATTAATAATCCGTCTAGCCATCATACCTGGGTTGTCTCTCTGGTCGGGCCACCGATGACTTGATGAAAGTTATTTTCGACGGAATATTCGAGGACGCAGCCTTAAAATTAATTTCAAAGGCCAAAAAACAAAGATGGACACTACATATCGAAAGTATACGAGCTAATCCTAAGTGTCTTTCTATATGTTCACCTATAAATTTTCTACGCAGACTTCTTCATACAGTGGAACGGAGGTGGCCGGGCCGACATCCACGAATTGGAGGCCGCCTTCCCAAGACGCCTCAAGCGGCCTCTGGACGCCACAGGAAAGCGGTTTCAACGAAGTTCCCCATTACATAAGCTTAACGGTTAGAAGCTTACTTCTATTCCTAACGTATACCTATATTATATATCAGTGTCCAGAAACTTCAACGTCAACTATCATGGCCTGTACAGGCTTTTTGAATTGTAAAAGAGTTGAACATATTTTTACGTTAAAGGTTTTACCAGACGTTTTGGTAATTTTTTAAATACTCTTATTGCACGTTCGACGGCACATCATTGTAGCGGCCGAAGACTTTCAGGTTGGAACACGTCAGTTCGACCGTCGTAGTCCGATGATGTTCACCGTATGCTCCAAACCATGGTGGTTCAGGGACAGTGACTTCGCGTGGATTAGTTTTAAGTGATAACAGACTTGCGCAGCAGCTACCGCACTCTCTCCTCCTCCCCCACCTCGACTTGGTGTCATAACAGAGTCAAGGAGACCTGAGGCGGAAGAGGGTGCAGGTGGCCGGCGCGGCCGGAGCCACCCCTGGGCGTGCCACCACACCTGGTGCAGATCGCACGGAATCGGAGTGCCATAAAGATCACATTAAGAAGAAGCCATTGCAGTCAGCCACGCCACAAAAAACACACCAGGCTGACCACGTGTTCCGAGTTATCCCGTCAGTTGGCAACCTTCCAAGCCACGGCTATTAGCGCACCGCGATATTTTCAAGAGAGTCAGATTGTTTATAGTGAGGAAAAAATGCGCTAAGCCGTCGACCTCACTCTCTCCCTCACCCCCCACAAGCAGACCAATGTCCAAGCCGGTCAGTTGTTTGATGCGGAATTGGGCGCAACTGCAGGCGACCTCGTCTACGCGTACTGCATAACAAAATATTCCCCCAAACACATGCACTAGGTTTTCACATAACACGGCGTTGAACGTCTCACATCTCACATTTGTGAGATAGCCGGAGGTCCAAGGGTTAAGGTTAAGGCGCACAGCTCGTTTTTGAAAGATAAGTGAAAGTTCTAATTTTTTTGAGGATTTCCTTATCCGAAGCTTAAATTACTACCTGATTTTTTGATAAAAACTTTGCATTTTTAACACTCTATCAACTGCTTATACCTGTGGTGCTCGTCCTCTCCTACAGGCGTGAACATTTAGAGTCAAGATTTTCACCCGATATAGCCTCGTTATTAGTCAGGTAGATCTGTTATACTAAGAAGTTTTCTCAAGCACGTAAGAATATTATTTGCCTGATTTTTCCTAAGTTTGACCAAATTAAAGCCTCCTCTTAGCAAAAATGAGAACGAAAATCTCAGCTCGTCGCAATCTCTCAGCCATTGCACCGAAGCGTTGCTTGGCTGCATCTAATAGTCACAGCAGTGATATGAATATGCAACCAGTTGTTAAAGCTAAGCAGCTTGATCTCTCTGCTTTTCAAAATTGTAATGCTTTTATGTTAAAGTTTGGATCAGTTCTCTCTATACTGGGGAACTTATTGGACGGTGACATATCTGCTCTTCCCTCTCAGGAATGTCAGCGTCTGGATTCTCTCGTCCATTTGGTTGCCAATGAAACATTAGACCGACAGAAAAGAAATTATAATTTTCTTTTTAAAAATGTTTCCCTAGACAGTCGACCTATTGACGTTGCCGTAGACTTCCTGTACTCGTGCGGTTTCAACTACAAATTAGCGCATTTCTCGTTATCTAGAAGTTGCAAAATGCTTCCTTTGTCGGGATCTTACACCGATGGAGCGAAGGAATGTGTCTCCCCTCTTGCATAGGTCTTCGGCCTCTCAATCCATTATCCATAAGTCTGATCATGGCTATGCAAACCACAACAAGATGGTACAGCAATCTCCTATAGTGCCTGGTTCAAAATCCTCTGTAACTTCAACTCCCGCTTTTCTTTCAACGAATCCATTAACGCCTTTTTCCTCGCGAATAGGAATTTCAAACGCAGTAGCTATCAGCCATGTTGTAAGCCCGCCTTTAATGTCAGTTACTCCGTCTAAAGTGCCAAGACCGACTGCTTCTCCGTTTCAAAGTAGTTTTCCTTATATTCCTACTGTTGACTTAGTCCACAAAACAGGGTCAAGTCCGCCTCGTTCCCATTCCACGCTATCCACTCCGGTCTCAGCTGTTCAATCTACTGAACTTATCAATAACCTGGGCAAGTCAAAGTATGCTCCAAACTTAAGTTCCAAAAAGAAAAACGTCATTAAAGTAGGGAAACCTCCTAACCCTCCAGCATCTACCATACACACCCAAACTTTCCTTAGCAATTATCCCAACCAATCAACTTCTCAGACTCCCCAATTTATTAAATATACCCCTTACGGTAACAGTTTTCCAAAACAATTTGTTCCATTTTCAAATCTTATTCTCCCCCCATATTATTCCAATATTCCTCAAAACCCTATTTTAAGGCCTCCTATTTTCGCTAACGCAGAAAATAGCCTTCCTCTCAATGGATACCACACAAATATGCTTTTCTACAATAATCCTAATTTAGTTAGCAGTAACAGCTTAGCTAATTGTAGACAGCAGCAATTTTACTTTCCGCCCGTACCTTCCTCTCTAGAGTTTACTTTCCCACCACCAAGTCTTCCTTTTTTATAAATAACCATAACCCTAGTTTGGATACTCAAACTACGCTAGATGTCATATTACTTAATGCTAGATCTGTTTATAAATAAGATGGCCCAACTGAGAGCCATTGCTTTCGAGTTAATGCCCGATGTTTTATGAGTAACTGAATCTTGGACTCATCCCTTAATTTCCGACTCTTTGCTTGTCATAGACCAGTATGATATCTACCGTCACGACCGCATTAGCAAGCCTGGTGGTGGTTGTATTCTCTATATTAAAGCTCCATTTAAGCACTTCCCATTTGATCTAGATGTTACTTTATTCTATGGTAATTACTGCTTCACATCCATTATCCTGTCTCCCGACAAAAGGCGATTCTGGGATGTATTTACAACCCACCTAATTCATCATCCGATGATGATGCAAACTTTGTGAAATTTTTTAATTGGATTCGGAGTCCAATTTTAACATTAAAATAATCGCTGGGGATTTTAATTTTCCTAAAATTGACTGGATTTTTAACTTGTGTCCACCCAGATTTCAGCCTTTCCTCGGTACCATTAATTTTTCTTATTGGTCCCAGCTTGTCCGTTCTTCAACGCGAGACAAGCATATTTTAGACCTGATTTTCACAAATGACCTTGCTCCGCTCTTAGTTGATTTTAAGCAGGGCATCTTCCAAAATGACCATACATTAATTCACTGTTGCCTTCCGATTGTTTCATCGAAAAAGGCTAATGCCATTCGTACCTATCATGCTTTTGACCTCGCAGATATGAGCTTAATTAGTAACTTTTTGGATTCATTGGACTGGCAACATCTCTTTTCCATGAACGACGCAGCAAGTCTTTCTGACTTCATGTCAGTCGTTTCAAATAACATCCTGGAACTTGTGCCAACCAAAATAGTCAAGCCCTACGTTTCGGAATCCTCCGTTCCTCACTTTCTTTTGCCATGACTAAAGAAATTGAGGAAACAGTTGAAAGATCAATATACTAGTTCGTTATCTGAACATCTAAGGACCGCAGAGATTTTTGAATTAGCCTCTTAGATTCGTCTTGCACGTGACAGACAGAGAGAATCTTGCGCACTCAGTGAGCCAAACTCTGCAAAATCTGTTGCTTAACTGTTCCGCCGTCGATCCTCCTCTAAACGAGGTTATGAAATTCCCCATTACTAAAGGAAGACAAGAACTTCGTTCTCGAAGACTCTGACAAGGCAGAACTGTTTAGTGCGTTCTTTGCAAATCATCTTACAATGGAATCTGAACCGGTTCCGACGTTTCAGGCATCCTCATTGAATGTTATCAGCACCATCGATTTCTCCATAGAACTAATTCGAAGCAAATAATTCGTCTAATATACTCGTACTCTTCGGAGACTGACGTATTCCAAACTCAGTTATTAAGAGAGTGCCGAGCTTCCCGCGATTGCTTAGCCATATATTCTCAGTTTATCTTCTAAACAGATTCTTTCCTGACTCATGGAAGACATCTAGTATTCTTCCTGTCTTCAAGTCGGGATCTCGTTCGGACGTAAATAATTATCGAGGTGTTCACAAAACCCCGGCTCTAGCAAAACTTCTTGAAAAAATTATTTTAAATCAAATTCTCGACTTTTGCCTAGAAAATAAGCTCTAAGTGACTCGCAATATGGTTTTCTACCTGGGAGATCATGCGAAGTGTGTCACTTAGCTTTTCTTAACCTCGTAACTTCCCTTCGTAATGAGCAGCAGTCAGTGGTTGTGATCTACTTTGACCTGAGCAAAGCCTTTGACAAGGTACCGCACAGACGTCTTCTGGTGAAACTGAAAGCCCTCAGCATCCGGCCTCCTCTCATTGACTTCCTTGGTTCCTCCTTGTCTAACCGCAGCCAGAAGATCTTAGTAGGTAATAGCTATTCGAAGCCTCAGCCGATCACGAGTGGCGTTTTTAAAGGCACGGTTCTAGGTCCCCTTCTGTTTATTCTGTACATAAACGAAATTTCAACTTTACGCACAAATTCACAAAATTTCGTTTACGCTGACGATCTCAAGTGCATTTATTAATTTTCTAAAGACTGCTAATAGTTGTGTTGATAAAATCAACACAGATCTACTTATGCTCTCACGTTGGAGCTGTACTTGGCAGATGGAATTTTCTCCATCCAAGAGTAGTTTCATGTGTTTTGGCCCCTTCAAACTTTCTGGACCCCTCGTATTTCAAAATAGTACAATTTTTGAACGATCAACTATAAGAGACTTAGGTCTAAGTTACAGGAATAAGCTTGCATTATCACCTCATGCAGATCGAATTTCTGCAAAGGCTGCACAGATATGTGGCTTTATATCACATAATTTTTTCCTTCTGGAAATAAAGTTAAACCTATACCGCATGTTTGTTCTTCCTATCCTCGAATACTGCTGTCCCCTATTTGGGCTGATGAACGCCTCTGACCGCAGTAAGATTGAAAAAGTTCAGAGGGTTTTTACTCGAAGACTATTTTCTCTTCCTGGATCCAGTTTCTCTTATACGGATAGATGCCAGTTAGCAAACATTAAATTTCTCTGGGCTAGAAGATTCGAAGCCGGTCTCTGCTTCCGGTTTCGTGTTAATTCTAGCCCAAATCTCCCACGAATTAACGCTCTCACTCCGGTAAATCGACCCTATGCCACTCGTAATTCCTCCATGTTCATTTCACCACCCCTTAGCTCCACAACCAACCGGTCTCAGTTTTTTTGCATCCAAATATGCTTTCATATGGAATAATCTTCCACTGGAAATTAGGTTGTCGTCAACATTAGCAATTTTCAAAACAAAATTAGGCAAACATTTAACTTCGGAAGATATAAAGTCCTTAATGTCTGTTTCCTTCCCAAACTCGCAACTTTTGGATTTTGAAAAGGGTCCTCCTGGTATTTGAGGCAGCTCCTTTGATATTATATTGGTCTCTAAAAATATCTCCATCATCCTACGCAGAGTCAATCTTTACATTCAATTTTTCGTCCCCTCCTTTTAAACTAGCATCGCCAACTCTTGACAACCTTGATACTTTCTTCCGATTTCGCAACCCTGACGATGGTCTCCAGGTTCAGTTGATGATCGAGGCGGGTTCTGATGGCTCGCCTCTTTGGTGGTGGACTATGCAGTCAGCAAGGTCGCATCTCGATGATGATCTAGTGACCTCTACTGTCCCCTCTACATATCGACCCTGTTGTCTACGATGAGTTCCTCCTCTCTCACCTCCACTGATGTTTATAAACAGTAGCTCTGACTGCTATATTATCTCTCACCAGACAAGGAGCGTTCCGAACTCATACGTTGTCAGCAACATCACAATACTATCCCATTGCATTTAGCTATTAATTGTTTAGTGAAGCAGTTTTTTTTCTCATAGTTTTTTTAAATTGGCGGCTCGCCGAACTCCGCCTCCAATTTAACCGTAGGATTATTTTTTACTGCTTCTTTTCCAGTTCACCGTATATGCCAAAGATTGTTGACTTTTGTTTTAAAAATGGCAAAACTGAAATTCTGAATCGGATATGCTTACCATACTACTCATTTCTGCTGTTCATATGGATGTTCACATAGTGCAGCAATTATCCACTTTGTATTTATTTAAACCACGGTACTAAGTTTGTAATGATGGGGCCCTCTGGGCTTTAAATATACAATTTATTCTTTATTATTATTATACATAAATAAGGAGCCATCGCAGTCTGCTTCTCAAAACACCAGTTAGCCACTCCATACAACACACATTGAACTGACTGCGAGGTCTGAGTGTAATTGTCAGTTGGCAAACTTTCAACTCATGGCGCTTATCACCCCGTGATATTCTCAAGCTCAGATCACACGTGCAGCAGAGAAGCCACATGAGGAAGGAGCCGAGGATCATACTTGCCCCTCAACAGCTATGCAGACTGTGAGCACGCTTTTTTAGTGTTGCGTAGGTTCATGTGAGGTGTATAGGCTGATGAGGAGAGGTGTAGTGTTGTGGTAAAATTTACGACGTGTTCTAATTGCAATAAACGTATCATTTAGTAGAAGGGGTACAATGAAAAATAAGGAAGACGGCGTTAAGTAAACGTATGTGCCGTCTGGAACGGAGGGGGGTCAGTTTTTTTAGAGAAGATGGGGACACCCGCATCCTCAACGACACTCGATTACTCAGATCACATCCTGGGTCCGCGCTTTCGCTCCACTTTAACAACCTATTCAATCTCGTGGTGCGTTACATAATGTAATATTCCGATCGACTCGAAGATCTGTGGAATTGGGGTACTCCGGGAATTCTTGATACCTCAGACAGTTCACAACATGCAAAATGAAGTAGAACGGGGAATTCGTTAACAAAGGTTTATCTGACAGATGTCGAAAACGGGGGACGTTGAGTAGTTCGAAGACAGATTACCGTCGAGGTGGTTGAAAAGAGGGCGGACCTAAGGGATAAGAAATGAATAAAGGTTACCATGAGGGTGCTTATAAATTGTACGGTAAGTGTGTTGGGTGGGTCAATAATATGCGTTTAAGTTATCGGCAGAGAATGCTACGCGAATAAACAAATACGATGTGAATGGGAAGCATCCTGTAATCTAATGAAAGGGTTATTAGCCGAAAATAAGGGCAGGTTCTTAAAGAAACTTTGGCTGTTAAGGTTGGTTGCTAAGGTGCTGCAACACCATTTTCATCAACATCACCGTATCTCAACATGTCGATATTAAAGCTATATTGATAAAGAACCCAAGTTTGATATTCCGTCGATATGCATATCGCGACATGTTGATATCCACGCAATAGCGCCATCAATATAAGCTTGGTATTAGGGACAGAAAGATCAAGAGATGAAATTCACGAAAAGGATTAGTCAGTTACTTTAGGAAGTGTCGTTAATAATGACGCAAAGTGCATAGCTGAGCCGTATAGGAATATTCCTTTTATCGAAACTACATCGAAAACCCCAGCAAAAAAATCATCAAACAAACATCTTAATCAAAAACGCAATGGTGTCATTAAGGACGTTCTTGGGTTCCATCCGTCAATTACAGAGGAAACTTTTGATCACAACCTCAATCTCTTCCTGGAATATTCGAAAACTGTTCTTCTGATGGAGAGTACGCCACTAGGCAAAAATCTGGCGAAATCGCAACACAGGGAGTAAACACAGATCCACCTGTAATAAGCGTCCGGTGCTAACAGGAGTTTAGGGGTGGGGATAAACGATGGGAAGGAGCGCACAAGAAAAGCGTAAAGTTAAAAAAGGTTTGCTATTTCAAAATATTGCTTGGATTTCATTTTTGACTTTGAAAACAGCCACTAAAATTAAAATGCATGGCTGAATAACACCAAAATATCAAAACCGAATTGCGGACCAAGACCCATTTGCCAAAACATATTGCTGAACCATGTTCATCGTTTATTAACGGTATCCACGTAGGAGGGGGTTCAAAGGAACGAGCATAAGGAAAGTTCTGTGTGACCGAATCGAAAGTGATCACTCCTACTCTCTCTACCATCATATGGCCCCTTCAATAGAGGGGTTAAAAAGGGGCCTGGCCCCGTCGACGTTTACCGTCTGGTCAGGTTTGTTGCAAAGACTTCAAAAGGTATCAGTGCTTAAATTTAAACTCAAAAAGGCCACATTTACTAGATAAAATAGTGTTTAAGCTTAGTTAGTAGGTATTGTAGTGAACCGATTATGAAGTCAGTCATTTCAAGGGCATTTATCTGCTAAGCGTGCGCTGAGCCTTTCTGTATGACTTTTAAGGCTGAATCATTGATCACAAAGCAGCGGTAACTGAGGTAGGTAATCCAGTAACCTGGAGAAATTTTATAAAATAATTTGTTAAGTTGTGCCTTTCAATTTCATCTAAAGTTACTTTTGCTCGACTTAAATGTAAAACATTAGCGGTAATTTTGGTACTTGCCTGAATGTTAAATATGCCCTTATATCCGTTATATATCGCGTTCTGTTTTCGTGCAAAGTAACCATGAAGTGGAAATATTACGGAGTCAAGCGCAGCAACGTGTTTAAGTGGATTCGGCGTAAAAAATTGACGTATTATGCCGCGAAGAAGTAGCAGATGGTCCCTCATCATCTTCGTCGTCGGCGTTATACCCCTCACCAGAGCCTCAAATGCCAGAAATTTTTTCCGAATTTCGAAACTGGTATGTTTTCAGACACTTAGTGTGATTTGGAGTGCAGAATCTATAGGGGTACCGGAACACACGAGCGAAGTACAAGGTAGATGCTTCCGTGCGGATTTGCAGGACATCTGCCTGAAGACGAACATGCCGCTAGCAACTGTTAAAGCTTTGTTGGATATGCTCTGACCTTACCATCCAGAAGTTCGAGAAAACTCAAGAACGCTACTGCATACTCCAAGTAATTGCATTTACAAGGTCCTGAATACTGTAAACTATATCCTTCTGGGCCTTGGATGTGGTTTGCTGGATGAGTTGAACCACCGGCGAGGGAAATAAAAATTCCTGAAATGGGTATCAAGTGTTTGTAACGACACGTAAACCACAAAGCATGTATTCTGGGCACCCAGAGACATTGTATGGGATTTATTCCTGACTTTGGTGTTGGTGATTGGTGAACGTGACTACTGAACTAGTAGGTATTTTTTCCCTGACTTTGGTGTTGGTGATTTGTGAACGTGACTACTGAAGTGTTATGTATTTTATTCCTGACGTTGATGCTGGTGATTGGTGAACGTGATTTCTGAATGGTATGTATTTTATTCCTGACTTTCGTGTTGGTGATTGGTGAACGTGACTACTAAAGTGGTATGTATTTTATTCCTGATTTCGGTGTTGTTGATTTGTGAGCGTGATTAATGAAGTAGTATATATTTTAATCCTGACTTAAGTGTTGGTGATTGGTGAACGTGACTACTGAAGTAGTATGTATTTTAATTATGACTTCGATGTTGGTGATTTGTAACTCTTTTCATGATGTTCATCTAGTCTGGCACGCTTGGGTTACCAACATTTTTATTTTTATTTTAGGGACCAACTTTGCATAACGGCAGCAATTTTGACAGACTATGAAAAGCTTTTCCTACGCATGCATATATTTTTCATTTTTATTAATAATAAAATACGTCACAGATTTCATCCGCGCATGTTCTATGTCATGAGTGAGTCAGTACAGAGCAGGAATGATTTGAAAGGATCCACACGGAAGAGCTGTTAATTGTATAGCATTCGGCCATTTATGGTGTCGAAATTAGGGGTGCATCAATAGTGACCGATTATCAGGGAAAGCAATGTGCGCTCAACGTTCGGTATTCAGAAAAGGGGGCTGCAACTGCGAGGAAGTCGTGGGGTCCCGCTGTGCATTTTTTCCTGTGAGGAGGCCTAAGAGGCCGCCGTTAAGCCCCCTCAAATCCCCTTCTGGACCCCTGGGCCAGAGGGGGCTAGGCGGGGCTGGTGCAGACAGGGGCATCAATATAAGTTGATGATTATAAGTACTATTCTCAGTTGGATACCACACTGCGAATTCACCAAAAAGCTTTCCGTCAAGAAAGAGCAGATGTGCCAAATGAGCTGTCTTAAAACCGAAATTGAGGCTTCACACATCCTAAACTGGTAAACAGCTTTTCATCCTCCGCACAAGGTGTTTTTCATTTAGATTACGAAGTGATAGAAAAAAATGGTGGAACAACGGAAAGAATTAAATATGACATTAAAATAAGGGAAAGTGGTTATAAATAATGGTTGTTAAGATAATGCAGATCACAGCATCCTTACTGTGGCAGACGCTTTCTATGATCAAGGGAACTCTCACCGAGAAGATAAATATTGAAAGTAATTGACTTACATTTACTCAACGTGCTTAATGAAATAGATTAACTGAGGACCTTGTGTGACAAGCGCACACAAGATATCATTGTTTTTACAGATACATAAATTTCTGAAGCTATTGGGAAATATGAATTACCATCAGAGGTTATCAACTCTTTAGGTGAGCATAGAGAAGTCGAGGAGGGGGATCGCTGTCTATTATAACTTAAGTTCCACCGCAGTATCACAGTAACACCCCACGACAGCGGGTGTTGGTTTTTTTATTTAACATTTTCCCGTCAGTACTCTCAGCAACTGACATTTGCAGTTGCATACCGTCTCCAAAACTATCTTACCGAACGCAACTTCCTCCTCGCAACGGAACGGAACAGGACCTGCATCAAGCAAGGAGGCACTTATAATGGAGACTTGAACCCTTTGAATATTGGCTAACAAGCGTCAACGGAATAGATTTGGTCATCATTTGTTTCAGATAGCTGCCGAAAAACTACTCTTATATTTGGAACATGCGTCAGAGAGGAACAAAGTTGAAATTCTCTAAACTTGGTATTCACCCGAGATGAAAAAGTATGCAGAATTTACAAAATCTTTATCCGACGGGAGCGAATGATAATGGTGCAAAGTTTAGTTGATATTCCATGCTCTCGCAGCTGACTTAATGAAGCAGTTGGAAATAAACATCTGGGAGATTTTTTCGGCACACGAACGCAAACCTCAGTACTACCGTAGACATCAACATTGCGAGAAAAAGTTAACTAATACCGGAGTACGTTCATTTCGTTGGGTTAAATAAGCATTGGTCGAAATTTTACCCTCAGGCAAAAGAAAACATGAATAAACAGGGAAAACCAGGTCGCTTATAAAAGAAGATATAAGATGTGGAAATGCTTTAAACTAATAGGGAGTACCAAACACTTTCGGAAATGCTAAAAAAACGGGAGGTCTGTAAACTTAAGGTTGAAAGACTTCGAAGGAGCTATGAGTGATACATACCGCAAAAAAAGTTTGAGCATCCCAAGATCTCATAGGGTTACACATCCTATAAACAAATAAATTATTACACACCTCCGGCATCGAGGCCCCTAAAAGGTGCAATGGAAATGGGCGAGCGAAACGGAAGCATAAGTCCTCCCCATTCTATTTCATTTTGTATTCACTCATTAAACAAATACACCTACTCTATCCTACTTGAAATAACAACAACATCTGCACGGTGTGGATTGAAAAGGTGAAATTAAGTTCTTGCTTCCTTATATAAGGACAGAATAACTCGGGATGTAGCCTGCCAAATTACCTGACCCCCTCTTCGATAATTTGCTGAATTACAGTATTAGCCGGCATCTATGCTCTTCCATGAATCCATGGAAATAGTTGAATGGCCGGAGGCGGAACAAGAACATCCCCTTAGTTTAACCGTATTTTGTGCAGGATCATGCAACTACTTCAGAAGGGCATTTAATAGCGTATATGGAACACGGGAACCTAACATGTGTTACAGAGCAAATTCTTCGGTGTTAGCACTCATGGCTGACGAGTGGAATTTATTCGTAGAAAATTTGAAAAGCCATAAGCCATAACAATCCAGTGGATGCAATTTTCAGTGACTTTAAGAAGATTTTTGATAGTGTGCCTCATCATGCATTATTACGAATTTTGTCATACTGTGGAATCCAGGTCAAAATTTTCAAGTAGATGAAATTTTCTGGCATGCAGGAGCAAAATTGTAACTGTAGGTACCGGAGCATCCGAAGAGGTACCAGTAGAAAGGAATGGCTCATAGAGCTCCGTCATAGGTCTTCTATTCCTTTTCCTAATGTAAATAAACGCGTGCAATGTGGATCATGACTGTGATGTCATCATGTGTGAAGACGAGATAAAAATATCAGCAGCAGTAGGCTTTGCTGCCGATACGCAGAAATGGTAAACAAACGTTTGAAATCTAGCTATAGGATACGCTAATTAGCTTCTGTCGTTCAATATGTCCAAAGGTGCAGTCATATACTTGCGCCCTGGAGCTCACTTTGGATTCTTTGCAGGCCCTCGCATCGCAAATTGGGAAATATGATGATAAAGTGGAACCAACACAGACAAGGGAGACCGTAATGGCCATTTTTGGTTTATTGGCCATCATCAGCCAGTCATACCCATTCTCAGGTGAGGAATACCCGCGATTCGAACACGCAAAATATGGTGATTGAGTGTAACACTATACCATTGAGCCACCGACTTGTTGTTTTGTGAGTTTGCTATCGGGAATACATATTATGATAGTGAGATGTTCACCTATATTTGTCGGTTCAAATTTTTCATCATATGACCCAAGTTGCTATGCGACTGCCTGCGAGGTTCCTAAAGTTAGCACCAGGGCACAACGGAACACAATGTTCCTTAGCCAGCTCCGTGAACCTCTCAATATAATAATTTCAGATTCCCGATCGCAAACCCACAAAACAACGGGTCCCTGGCTCAATGATAGAGTGCTACCTTCTATTATCGCATGTTGCAACATACAGCGTCAAAGCTCATCAGCAATTCGGTTTCGACAATGCAAAATTAGTCGGCCGAGCCGAAAGAAAAATCGGCGAGAGAGAAAATCGAGGCCTGGCAATCTGATGCCCATTCGATCAACCACAGGATTGATCTACCGGTGCCATACGAGGCTGTCAGGAATCACTTAGGCAAGAAGAGAGGACCGATGAGGATAGAGCCTGGTGGATCTATCTAAAGTGAGTATAAAATGCCCATTAAAGCTGGGTATTTCCCATTCTGCTTTATCTCCGATGATACGCTCAAGTACGAGTGTGAAACATCAGATGATGAGTTAATCATACTCCCCAGCGATTGCTTTACCCTCTCATTCTAGCTCAACACCCGGTGTCAGCATTTTCGGGTTTATCCATGATAACTCTGGGCATGAAGCACTTTGCAAATCACCGAACCGGGAATTATTTTCCTGTAGACATATGAAAAATTGGCCTTTCTACTCAACTGGTTGAGGTTCAGTACTATGCCAAGGAGTGTTTCTGTAAGCCCACCAGCTAGAAATGACTTCGGTCATTCGGTCACCAGGAGCTGCAGCCGACGCCGACTAAGAACTGTCATAAACGAACGCCACGTTCGACTGAAAAAGTACGGCAGGGAAAATTGAAAGGGAGAAAGCAGCGTATGAATCATAAGTCGAGATGGACACCTTTTAAAACCTGCAGAGCTAGATGACAATTAAGGTGAACGAAGAGTGAGAGATGAAGAAGCACCAACTCCTGAATAAAATGAGTGGGCAAAATAAGCCCAAACAATAGTACCTGAGCCGTCACCTGTTCACAACCGGTCATCTAAACAGCCGACATATGCTCAAATTAAAGTGCTTCAACATGCTTCCAGCTACATCATGGGAGACACGCATCCAGCGGACTTTATCACCGCAATGGAAGCGACAATCTCAAAGACGCAGAACAAATACTCAAAGAACTCGATTCGCCTGCGAGAAGCATCCCTTATCATATCTCACAGGCCAAATCAGACAATCTCCTCAGCAGAGGCAACAGCCATTAAGGAATTGAAGAGAGACGACGAGGTTGTGGTTGTTCCAGCGACAAAGGACTTACAACCGTGATCTTGGAAAACTCAGATTACGTAGCAAAAGCAGATAAGCTACTGAATTAGTGCCAGTCATACGGAGTCATCGACTCTGATCCCATGAAAAAATTCATGGTAAAATCCACAAGGAGCCTAAATCTAATGAGGAACCATCAGCCAATATCCGAAAGTGATTGGCGGCAGATGAAACTGCAAGATACTGCCGTAGCACGCTTCAATGGATTCCCAAAAATCCATAAAATGGAAGTTCTTCTGTGGTCAAATGTGGCAATGAAAGGCATGTCTACATTTGGGCTAGCTAAATCATCTGCTAAGCATTTGAAGAAGCTGACGGAGAGCTCAGAACATATCCGTATCCTTAACAAACTTCCTGGAAAAACTCAGAGGCACAAAAATAGCCCCCGACGAAATAATGGTATCGGCGCCTCTACCCACTCGGCCATATTGGCAGGGGATCTTGTTAAGCAAGTTAATGGACAAGCAGAAAACAATTTTATCTATCGTTATTCTGCTATTTTTTTCACCTCCCGCTAAACGGGGTAAAAGTTCAGTAAAGCAACTAATGTAGCTTACGAAGACGAAACATGTATGGGGTGTTTCAGCCTCCAGCAGAAATTCTCAGGGATGGAGCAGGAAATAAGGAATCTAAGACAAGAAATAGATAACTTAAAAATATATATCTTGCCCAACTGCTAAAAAGCTCCTGTTCGTAATAAACCTACCACAAAGCAAAATTCGTATTCATTTATAGCTTCTTTAAGCTTACATAAAAGTCACATTAAATATATCACGACTGCTGGACCCGGTAAACCAGAGGAATTTTCGCTACTTCCGAAGGGAGCCCCATCTAGTCCTTGCGCCACTCCACCGGTACTTAGTTCGGGTAGCATCAGCACTAATCTGGCTTTACCGCCCATCGCTACATCACTGGTAGACGTTGCACCAACATGCGATGTTGAAGAGGTTTGCGAGTTTGTAAAGCCAAAGAAGAAAAGGTCTAAGAATAACAAGTCATGCAGAGACTTGGCTCCAGCCTGCCCAACATCCGGCTCATCTGGACCTATCAGGCAAAGTGAGCTGGTTACCAGTACTCACTCAGCTGAAAGATCTGATTTACAAACGGGGCCCTAGATTGAGTCGAAGACAGAATGTAGTCATTAAAGGTGTCCCGGAGTCAGCTTCCTGAATTATTCCAAAGGAGCGAGTTAAAACATGACTTGGAACTCCTTCAATTGTATGCAAAAACGCTGCTGACGGACGGCGAGTCCATTCATATTCTCAAGGCATATAGAATAGGGAAGGCTCTGTCTACACCCGATTCAAATCCTCGACCAAGACACTCTTAAAATCATCTTGGAAAACGAAGCGCAGGCACAGCTCCTGCTACAGAGAAAATCAACCCTGCGGGGTCTGCATTCTGAAATGTTTTTTCAACCGGAATATGGGTTGAAAGAGTAAATGAAAATGCGACAGCTTATAATAGAACTGAAAACATGAAAGACCAATGGCGAGGCAAATCTCAAAAATAAGGGATGGACAGATAGTTCAAGTGAAAAGAGCATTTCTCTGGCCGAAGGCAGTCACCCTGACAGCCTAACTGTCCCGTTTCAGAAACCAAAAAAACGTGCCCGCTTAAACTAATCGGCCTCAATGCCAGATCTCTGCTTAATAAGATGCCTTTGCTCCAGACTCTGGTTTTCATCCACCGCCCGGACATTGTAATAGTTACAGAGACATGGACAAAACACCCTGTGTATCCGACTCCGAACTCTCTATTCTAGGCTACGCTGACATTCAGAATGATCGACACGAGGGCCGTGGCGGAGGAAGCTGTATCTATTTTAGGCAACCACTTACATTTTTTCCATTGGACTATCGCCAATTTACAGCGGTAGAGGAGAGCTGTTGGCTCCGAGTAGATCTAAAATGATAAACTACTCTTTACTCGTTGGTAGTGTCTATCGCCCACCCAATGCCAGCGAGGGATTACGATCTTTGTCTCTCGCTGGCATTTCACGCTGCAGCTGACTTAAATCTGAAGTACTGCTTGATTGCAGGTGACTTCAATCTTCTTGATGTTTACTGGTTTCCAACTTCCGGTCCTGCAAAGTTCGAAGACCTACTTAAGGCCATAAATATAGGCATGTGGGACCAGGTAGTTGATTTTTCCCACCCGAGGATCAAACATACTTGATCTTATTTTTTGTAGAGGTTGTCAGCCATCGTCAGTGTCACCTTTAGATCCACTTGGGAATTCTGATCATACTATAGTTCTTTCTACACTAGAACTAGAGGCTGCTGAAACGTTTTCCAAAAAATATAGCTTTTTCCGGGATTTCAGATCAGCAAATATGAGGGAATTGCTAACACACCTAAATTCCCACGACTGGACTAACTTCTTTGTATGTTCGGATGTGAATGTTTGTACTGATACTTTTTACAAAGTTCTAGGTCCACTCATTTCTCGTTTTTGTTCCCCGTAAGGAAATAATTAATGTCAAGGATGAAGTCTACCTCCCTTTATCATTCCGCCGTAGACTGCGTAGACTCTCCCGTCGTTTTCATCTACAAAACGACACCTCCGTCCTGCCCTTGATCCAGAAAATCTTTGAAGAGGCTAAGAGGCTGTCTGACGAAAAAAACGACAAAGCCGATGAGGGTTACCTTTGCCGAAAACCCTTCGTTAAATGTTGCGAAGCTTTTTTCGTGCACACTAAAAACGCAGAGAAAAACGCAGCACACCGTACTTCGAGATGCTTTACGAAACCCAATAGCTGACGCTAAGTTGACTGCTGATAGCTTCAATGCTTTCTTGTCTAGAACGTTTAGTGAACATACCGTCGCCCCCTTTCCTAACATCCGGGTTTGGACCGGTAACGTCCTCGAAACCATAACTTTTACCCTCTGGGACGTGACCGTAGCCATTCGGCGTTTTCGTCAATCTTACAGTCCAGGACCAGATGGCGTCCCGGTTAGCGTTCTAAAGGCGAATGCAAACGATATTTTTCCGTCCTTTCTGTATAAGATATTTAATCTTGCTCTTGAAAGTGAAACTTTCCTTATTTTTTGGAAGGAATCGCACATACTGCCTTTTCCGAAACACGGCCGACCTGCGTCATCTGACGACTTTAGGCCAATAAATACACTACCAGCAGTCTCGAAAATCTTCTAGACCTTGATCAAAGCCAAGATGATGTGTCACATAACAGAGAATAACCTAATAAATGCGGCTCAACATGCTTTTCTCGAAAAAAGGTCTTGTGACACTTGCCAGCTCTCTTTCTTTGATCATGTGCTACAATCTAGAGACAGCGGTTTTGCAATTTACACCGTTTACTTCGATTTCACTAAGACTTTTGATCGTGTTGATCATGATCTCCTACTGCTGAAACTTGCCTCCTTCGGCATAGGTAACAAGCTTCGGAACTTAATATTTTCCTATTTGAATGCTCGCGCATAACGGTTTAAAATTTCTGATGTTATCTCCAACCCCACGCATGTGAGGAGCGGAGTTATTCAGGGCAGCGTGCTCGGCCCGCTTCTATTTTGCCTCTTTGTCAACGATGTTCCTGATTGTTTTCAGTATGGTAGGCCCTTTATGTATGCTGAAGATTTAAAAGTTGCCTATCGATATAAACCGGTTGATCGCAACATCGTGCTTGAGCTTTTAAAAACGGATCTTCAGGCCTTAGCTCAGTGGTGTCGCACATGGCGCCTCTCACTTTCTTCGCAAAAGTGCTCCGTTATGGTTATTGGCGACAACCATCAGCCCCACCGAAGCATAGACGGTTACGATCTAAACGTGCCCGGAGTTATAAAGGATCTGGGCATATCATACTCTAGTAGTCTTAATCTGTCAGAGCACTGCGCCCTGATTGTCTCGAAAGCACGCCAAACTACTGGGTTTATTCTCAGAAATTTTAAAACCGTCAAAATTAGAATCAGCCTCTATAAAAATGTATGTCAGGCCTAGTCTGGAATACTGCTCGTTTCTATTTAGTCTCCTGCACGCTAGTGAACGAAAGAAGATAGAATCAGTCCAGCATTTCTTTACAAAAGAGTTTTCTATTCAGATCACCGAAACCTGTCCTATCACCAACGCTGTGAGCTTACAAGCCTTGACCCTCTGTGGCTTCGCAGATTAAAGAAGGGACTATTTTTACTGTTTAAACTACTAAACAGTCGTACATTTAACACCCTTACATCTCTGAGGCACCTTGACCACTCTCGGCGCACCAGTCATCGAGATGTATTTTTTTATTTCTTCCTTTGGCACGCACAGTTAGATACCGACAGTTTTTCGGTAAACGCTATAGCAATCTGGAATAAGCTACCTAGAAGTATCAAAATTACGCAAAGCTATCCCTTGTTTACGCGAACTGTCACTAGTTTTCTACATTCAGGACACCTTCCAAAACTTTTGGGTGCTGAAGCTCTCTTCGGTTCTGATGGCGTTCATGGACTCTGAATCCTGTGCCGGTCTTCATGCTGAGGGGCAATATTACTGGCTCTGCAGACCTCAATCGGTTTATTTCTCAGTCGACAGCGAACAGCCGCTCGCCGACATACCTGCTGGTGCAGAATACCGGATCCGTAACACTAAATGGAGAGGTTCTTCACCGGGCACCTGTGTTAACGCGTCCCTGTCCAGAACTTTAATTAATCAATAAGCTGCATTTTTTTCTCCTGAAAACACCTGAAACAACGATCAGGAGTTTTTTCACTGTCAGCTTGACCTCTACTGTATATATATTTTTTGACCTTGCCTGTAAACTGGAAATAAATAAATAAAATAAAATTTGACATCGTCTCCCTCTTCACATCCATCACGAAAGAACTAGCCACTAGAGTCGCCAGTGACCTACTACATAAAAGGTATGATGAAGAGGTAAAACCATTTAAAAGGAAGCATGTGATGGATTTACGGGACAACTGAATAACCACGTACTTCAGATTTAACGGCCAGGTGAACGATTAAATACAGGGAATCCTTATGGGCTCCCCGATTTTAGGTTATCTCGCGGAGGCGGTTATCCAGGAGCTAGAAGCAGGATTCTTCCTCTCTCAAAAACAAAAACGTATGGATGCGTTAGGTGGACGAAATTTTTCTTATCTTGCGTTGAGACGCGAAGGTGGCCTTTATAAGTAAATTGATGTCCGTTTTCCCGAAAATGCAATTTAACAATGAAGGAAGAAAAAGGATACTAAAATTCCTTTCCTTATATCCAGGTATCGAGGTAGAAGGATGGAAGCCTACACACCAGGCTCTTCCGGAAAAGTGACAAACACCGAGAAAATCCTTCATTATAACAGTGACCGCCCTCTGTCACATAAACACAGTTGCTTCCGGACAGACGTTTGACGCAGTAAAACACACTGCAGCACACAGGCTGAGAAGCTGCGGAAGTGAAAATCCCTATGGCAACTCTTCTTTGCCAACGGATACCCGGAGAGCTTCATAAACAAATGCTTGTATCGATAGCACACGCAAATCAACGGGGAAGCATGTACTAAAGCCCGAAATCCTCGGTGCCCTGCCTTATGTGCGTGACGCCTCGGAGGCTACTGAAAGTATGCTTAGATCCCTTAGCGCGGGTCTTGGTCACATGCCGGAAGTTACCATCCGGCACCTGCTGATGCAACCCAAGGAACGGCTACCCCCTGCAGACTAGTCAGGAGTCGTTTACCGGGTCAACTGTCTAGTCTCTCGAGCCAATTACTGTGGCATGACCGACAAACGACTAAGATCGCGCATGCACGAGCCAACTCTAGCACTCAAGCGAAAAGATGTACGATGGTATGTCACCATGCACAACCTCGAAACTAATCATCAAATTCGGTTTCGACAATGCACAAGTAGTCAGCCGAGCCGAAAGTATAATGGCGAGAGAGATAATCCAGGCCTGATAAGCGGATGCAAATTCGGTCAACCACAGGATCGATCTACAAGTACCATACGTGGGCGTCAGACACCATTTTGGAGAGAAGAGAGGACCAATGAGGACAGAGCCTGGTGGACCTATAAGGAGTGAGTAAAAAATACCCATTTAAACTATGTATTTTCCATTCTCGATGATGCACTCAAGTACGAGTGTGAAACGTTAGATGATAAATAAACCATCTTCATCAGGGATCGCTTGAACTCCTCATTCCATCTCAACACCTCAGGTCAGCATTTATCGCGTGTATCGATATGATGATGGTGTGCGGCTCACTAATCTGCTTAAGGGACGTGATGTTCCGTTGTGCCCTTGATCTCACTTTAGAACCCTCGCAGGCGGTTGCATAGCAACTTGTGCCATATGTTGATAAAGTGGAAATGACAAAGACAAGATAACACATAGGCAAAATGCATTTTTTTCGGCAAGCTTAAATTTTATATTGTTTTGCAAATTTACTTTATGCCTGATGAAGACCTGTGGAATGAATGTTAAAATTCACATAATAAAGTTTATTATCGTTTATTAAATAACCTCGTTTCCTCGCAATATACCGATTTGTCGAAAACTGTGTTTGTTGTAATGGGGTGGCTTTGTACGCGTTTCGGAACTGCGTGGGATACCTATAAATCTACAATCCATTTATGGCTCTATATTCACTGACTTCTCTCAGCTGCCGCTTGAACTTAGAAAGTATTGAATATCGAATCTGTGGAGGACTGCTTTTACCTCGTTTTCATGTATTCAATCCAAGTGCGAGTCCTCAGACTTCCTCGTAGATAACTTCAGAAGTCTCAAGCATATTTTTGGCTGGAATTATCGGGGACGACATTTTAAATGCTATTAACTGGTGAGTTTTGTTGAACCCAAAGGCTCATGCCTATGCACTTCAATAACTTGAATTAAATTAAATAATATTTCCTGGGAAAATTATATTTTGGAGCCTTTCTTTATGACCTGTGTTAAAAAGTTCGATCGGGGGATGCAAAGTCGTTTGTTTTACAGTTTAAAATTTAAAATACGTAAACTCAGGAAAGTTTAAAGCCTATATATACATACATTTCGACCGAAAACGAAATCTCGTTATTAAAGGTGTTCCCGAGTCCACTTCTCTGATTGGCAAGGAGCTTTGACTTCTAACAATTTTGGTGGCTTTCCTCTGGACTCTTTCGAGGCAGTTCTGATCTTGAACGGTCCAGGGTTTCCAGGCGTGCATAGCATATTCCAAATGCGGCCTAATGAATGTTCCAAAGGTCTTAGCGAAAAACTTTTCATCAAAATCCAAAAAGGCTCGTCAGATGTTTGTATACCAATGCTCAGAGTCTCCTATCGAAAGTAGATGAACTCAAAGCATTAGTATCAGACCGAACCCCCGATATCGTTGCCATTACGGAAACTTGGCTCAAAGCCAAAATCGCGGATAGCGAGGTTTCGATTGATGGATACCAACTTTTTCGAAAAGACCGAGAAAATAGAAAGGGAGGAGGAGTGGCCGTATATGTAAGGACAGGAATCTCGGCAGTCGAACGAGCACATTCCATCTTCCCTGAATATGAATTTATCTGGATAAAGATGAAAAAGGAGTGTTCACAGAACCTACAATTTTTGACGATCTACAGACCACCGAACATTCCAAGTGCAGCTGATGAGTCCCTCCTCCATTTGCTCAAGGAAGTAGCAAGTCACCAGGAGGTGCTTATTGCTGGAGATTTCAATGCACCTATAGTAGACTGGGTTAATCTGACAGTTGATGGTGCACCAACTTCCTTCGGCCACAAGCTAATGGATCTCACTCTCGACCAACCTCTGGTACAGAAGGTTAACATTCCAACGAGATTTAGAGAGAACCAGAGAGAAAATTGCCTGGACCTTGTATTTACGAAGGACTTCTCTAGCATTGATAAAGGGTATTCTATTGCACCCCTCGGTAAGAGTGACCATAGTACGCTGATGTGGTTTTTCTCACTTTATTCTCAGCGCCAGAATGGAACGGAATGCAAGCGAATTATATGGAAGGCTGATTTTAACGCGATGAGGAAAGAACTGATGTCTATGAGATGGGACTGTTTGCTTAAAGGGAATCCAGAGGATGACTGGTGATCATTTAAGACAGTCTCACTCGATCTGATTGAACGCTTTTGTCCAGTGAAGGTGCAAAAAAAGAATAGTCGCCCCGCCTGGTTAACAAGAGAACTTAACAGGCAGCTATAGAAGAAGAATACAAATGGAATGTATTCAGGCAAACAGGGTCAGCAGAGCATCTCAAAGAATTTCGTCATCAAAGAAACGCTGTAAAAAGAATGATCCGTCAGGCAAGGAAGAACTATGAATCAAGAATTATTCAACATGCTAAATATAAACCAAAACTTTTATTCCATTATATCAATAGCCGACTAAAAAACAAGGACCCAGTAGCAGTACTCATGGATGCAAATGGTGTTGAAGTCGTTGAAAATTGCGACAAAGCCGAGTACTAAGGTCAGTTTTTTTGCCTCGGTTTTCACTAGAGAACCGGAACTTCAGCTTGACCACGTCAACAGTGCTGTTATAGACGCCGGTCCAGTGCTTGAATATATAATCTTCCAGGAACCTCTCGTGGAACTAGAACTGCGAAATCTGAAAGAAGCGAAGTCATCTGGTCCGGACGATAAAACGGCCAAGTTCTTGAAAGAACCGGCCAGCGAAATGTCCTAACCACTAGCGCATATATTTAATTCGTCATTTGAATCAGGGAAACTGCCATCCGAATGGAAGGCAGCAAATATATACCCCATTTACAAGAGTGGTGCTCGATCTAATGTCAAAAATTATCGGAATGTCAGCCTAACCTCCATTTGCTGTAAAATAATGGAATCAATAATCAAGAAGGCAACCATGAAGTTCCTTGAGGAAACCAATTACTCTCAGATCTCCAGCATGGCTTCAGACAGAATAGCTCCTGTCTTTATAGTTTATTACTCTCCACAGAGCAGTGGACTCGTGCACTGGACGAAAATGGTAGGGTTGACGTCATATACACTGATTTCAAGAAGGCGTTGGACAGTGTCCCACACAAACGTCTCATCTACAAATTATCTGAAATCGGCATAAGAGGAATGCTGCTGACATGGATCGCAGACTTTCTTACAGATATATTGCAAACTGTGTGCGTCGATACCTCGAAGTCAACACCTACTCCGGTTCTAAGTGGTGTCCTCCAAGGCTCGGTATTAGGGCCGTTACTCTTCTTAGTGTACATCAACGACTGTGTCGACGACCTGGATTGCAGCGCCATCATGTTTGCAGATGATGTTAAATTGTGGAGGGTCATCAGATCTGATTTCGATAGGCACGCACTTCAAGAGGATCTCAACCGTCTAAGCAGCTGGTCTGCTCGTTGGCTCTTAAATTTTAATGTTGGGAAGTGTGTGGTCCTAAGACTGCGTACCAGAAGGACCAATGAGGAGGATGATTCCTACCAATACATTCTCAATGGGCAGCCCCTTTCAAATGCTGAGGAACAGAAGGACCTCGGTGTTCTTATAAACTCCTCACTTAAACCATCTTCACAGTGTTTAAAGGCATCAAAACGCGCTACACAGGTCTTATTTGCGCTCAGACGTGGATTTGTGCAGATTGATAAGGAACTCTTCCGGAAAACCTACGGGGTATTTGTTCGATCTCACTTGGAATATGCCATCCAGGCCTGGCGTCCGTGGTTTAAAAAGGATTATCTACAGCTGGAACGAGTGCAGGCGAGGGCTACGAAGATGGTCAAGAATCTAATTCATCTGCCTTACGAAGCCAGACTGGTTGAACTTGATTTGTTTCCTCTAAATTACAGGCAACTACGCGGTGACCTCATCCAAACCTACCGGATTGTCAGAGGCCGCGATTGTGCCCTAGAATTTGCTGATTTCTTCGAATTGGCTGTGACGGAACATCTGCGGGGTCATCCCTTTAAACTGCAGAGGAAGTTTGTCCACACGGAAGTCCGTCGGAACACCTTTTCGCAGAGGGTCGTTGGAGCATGGAACGGACTCCCTGACGAGGTGGTCCTTTCAGAAACTGTTGACACATTTAAATTCAAACTAGATACTCTTTTTCTGAGAAACTCTTGTCAATATAATGAAGATTGTGTAAACAGTGGTAGGTTGCGCCTGGCCCACACATATCGATGACCCTACATTTTCATTTGTCAGATATACCACTGTAAACGTTTGTACTTTTGACATTTTTGCATGTGAATAGGGAGCTCAAGGGCGAAAGCCTACTTTCCTCAATAAAGTGACTTATATCACTCAGTCACTAAACGTTATTTAAGACTGGAAAATATGTGTGTGAAGACAGGGTTTACTGAGGGTTTTTGAAAAGGCATTGTTGTCATGGCGCTAAATAACGTTCGGTAAAATTTCTGAACCAAAACGTCTTTGCTTAATATAATTTTGTCTTCGGAAGTAGTGCAAAGGCGTAAGTGTCATCAAAATTTTAAATATTTACTACAATTGTTTAAATTTCTACTTTTGTTATCAAATTCTGTTGGTCAATCAAATAAATAGCCTGAATGAGGTACATTTGGATAAAAGCACAGAATTTGTTTACGTTATCTTGAATAATTATTTTATTCTCACACAAGAGACTCCTTAACATATTTGTATTTGGTTAACTACTTGCAAAAAGGGGGAGTAACATGATCCCTAATAGCAATGAAATACGATTCAAGGCTCGAACGGTTGTACGTCAATCGCATCTGGAATTCGATTGGTTGCTAGTGAACCTCGATGACGCGTCGCTAAGGGCGCAAGAGAATGCGCGCAGGGTTATTGGCAAATAAATCGGGCACTGAGCTGTCAATCCCGCGCGCGCCGTGCCACACCATTTCCTGCGCTGTCGTGCTGCGACGCGGTCGCTTAACTGCCTGCACCCCTGTTCTGTCTATACTGACCGTTTTTCTGCTTTAATTGCAGAATGTTTAGAGCAGTTTCTATGAAAACACTTAGGAGACGTGCCCAGAAAGTTTTTCTGGTTGATTTACGTCAAATTGCCGAGAATATGAGAGAAATGTATCCGTCTGACTCATCTTAATCGTCGTGGCATCTGACCTCTTCCTCTAGTTCGTCATATGACGACTTCGAGATTTCCTCTGCTGATGAGGATGCAAGTTGGACGTCAGATGTATCTGACGTGGCACCAAACAACTCTTCAGCACACCTACAATTGAAGAGGAACCTACGTTTCGAGAGGCTATGATTTCTTGGGCAATACGCTCGCGTATGCCATTGATTCATCAGAGCAGTCTTCTGAAGATTATAAGACGGCTGACCTCTAGCCTTCCTGCAGACGCACGAACGCTGCTGGCTGGGGAAAGTGATGTTTCAACGGTGACGGCAATGGGCAGTGGGGAGTACGATCATTTAGTACTTGTGAAACAGTTAACTGAGCAGTTTCGAGACCCTACCAGGCGTCTAATAGGCAATATTGTTGTAACTTATTTAGCTATTGATGAGCTCCCTATACAAAAGATAACTAAGCGCGGGTTTTGGTCTATCCTACGTAGAATTATGGAGCCGTTTGTTTGTGAACTATTCGTTGTGGGAATTCACTGTGGCTATGGAAAGCTTTTTTTGCATTCCTCATCACTTTTTTCCTATTGGGTTGTAGCTCATTATGTCTGAAGTCGGATTTCATACTGGGCCCTATAGATTCCAACGTTTTCGTTTCGAACATCCCGTTCCTCTCGTCGTCATCGGTAGGCAGAACAATTACCACCGTTACCATTTTAGGACAATTCATCTGGTAGCGGCGGTTCTAGCATAACTATGCCTATTGTCCAGTCTCCTTCACATGCGGGTAAGCCATTACCTTCCCTAGATGATCTTCCTAGACGGGATTCGGCGCAAACGAAGAAGCGACGTGGTTATAAAACAAGAAGACCTAGCCGATTAGCCATCAAAGCAAATCTTCGATGGATAATTCAAAGCCAAATGCAAGAAATAAGGCTTTTGAAGGCTTAGAATGTGGAGGTGGCGGCCACACGGCATCGCCTGGATGAGCACATTGGTAGCTGCGGCACACAGGCGCCCCAGCCTACTGCAAGGGGTCCGATTGTACAACAAATGTCGACCCTTGACGAAGTAGATGCCCTGACCAAAGCCGTCGCAGAGGGGGCATATAGACAGCACTTGGTAGGTTGTCTGGACATAACTAACCGTCTAACTAGGTTACCCATTTGGCCTCCCTTGGCGGCGATAGCGTCAGCAATTTTGCTGATCGCGTTTTCACATCGCTCTTCGCTGATGAGGTGACCTACCGGCTAACTTTCTACGGTCGCCACCAGGACAAAAAGGCCTTTTTCCTCTCCCCTTTATACGGAATTCTTTTGCGTGAGTAATTTCTCATTATTAACTAATTCATGTGCACCGCAAACAGGTTCAATCTTTGGAATATTCCGTAAAAGGCGGACAAATCGCAGCTAGAACGAGCTTTTAAAAATGCATTTAAAAAGGCATATGACCGACTGCAGAAAAGGCAGCCCTGGGGCACTGTGCTGACGGTAAGTAGATTTTAATTATCAACGTTGTATACAAACATTTACTACATAAAAACATGCGCATTGTTTACTCACCATCACTAATTTTATTGTCTTTCCATAACAGGGTGGATACCTCATGAAACGGCTGAGGGATTGCCGGGTCCATCAACACAGGACTACTGATTAGGATAAATTTATAAGATTTATTTTTGTACACTTACGCTTTGCATATTTTTAAACAAAATATATTTTACTTGCTCACTCAGTCTTCCGCGAATCACCTTATCATCAATAACTATTCGATTAGAATGTAATGGGGATCGTTTTTTAACAGTTAAGCTAGTATGGGCGTCAACCGAAGGAGTAAGGGGTTCCGCTGTGCGGTTTAAAAAGGAGATACGAATTTTTGGATCCGATTCGCGTCTAATTCGTAGTCATTATCAGATCCGATTCGCGTCCGAAAATTCGTACCGTCGGATCCAATTCGCGTCCGAATCGTTATTAGGGATGGAGAGTGTATTTTAAGGAATTCTAGTAAAATAGCAGCTCAGCCACCAGATGGAGCAATTTTGGTTTTTTAAGGGTCCTAGTGCATTGATTATTCGACTAATTCTGCCCGTGGTCGGTGCATCGCCTTCCTTGTTAGCCTCCATCTAACCAGCCCAACCAATTTTTTTGAAAATTGATTAGGTGATTGGTTTAACTTCAAAGCTGTATGAAAAAGCAGCTGAAGTGATCAGTAAGAAGATCTTTAATATGCATTACCTCTCGATAGATGAGCTATCCACTAACAATTAAAATCGCTGAACTTCCATTATCACTTTTGCCTGTTTCGCTAATTTTTGACCATTTTTTTCAACCTTAATCCATATTCTCAACACTGTTTAGCGCCCAATTCGCGCTTCTACGTTTGCATGTCTTTTCGAAAAGAACACAAAATAGATCACTCAAAATAACGTTTCTTATGTTTGACTACCTTTTGTTGACAGGCGGAATTATGAAATTTAACAATTTATGTGATGTTTAACGATGCTGCGATCAAAAGCCGATCTGGCAAGGCGCCTGTTCCGTACATTAAACCTTTGATAATTTCGAGGACAATCAATTTAAAAATTCGAAATACATACTAACTAGTCCCAAATCCCTCGAAGCATGTAACCGACTAAAAATAAAAGTATTTATATATTTATATAATTTTTTCTTGCACTTTAGCCGGTCGAACTAATATACAAAAGCATATCTTCGTATGAAATACTTTACCCAAAATCATCCGTTACTGAAATAAATCAGATGTATTTAGAAAATGAGGATGCGCGCCGAAGTATCTCAAAATTTCCTTAAAATTATTATTTTCAGATAAGCTACGGCAGTGTCGAAATATTCGAAATACGCTTATAATTGAAGATGCACGCAGTTCCTGAACTATTCAGCATGTTGGAAGTTGTGGGCAAGTCTATGTTCAGTGACACCCACCCATGTCATTCGAAACCTCAGTACGTGCAAAATTTTAGCTACTTACAATAATTGTTGTCGTAATTACACCAAGACACTGGGATCCTTTCACGGCTTATTTATATGCACTGTGTTACTTTTGATTATAACTACATCAACATCGTTAACCCGATGAGTCTTTCTTCCCGAGAATATACTGATTAGATCTGCACTGTCAAATTACGCTTGTCGCGAGCCTTTTGCAAAATATGTTGTTTTTTTCGTGTAACGCCTTGCAGAATAGGGTGTCAATTAGGGCTGGGAATATGGCATTTAGTTTTTTTCTGAAAATATTTGGAATTTGACCATTTTAAATCTGAAACGAATTGCTAGACTTATGATTCTTACACGTTGAATAAACTCTGTAAATTGCTAAAAGTATGTGACTCAATTAGCAGTGATATCTAAGGCTGGCATGAACGAAAAAAGAGATGCAGGGAGCAACCCATATATTGTTGCTCCAAGGAAAGCTGAAACACCCACATTAATAAAAATGAATTTATATGGGATGGGGATTTGTAACTGGCAAATATAACGCATGCTTGAAGCGTTACTCGTGGCTTATGCGCCATCATCAGACAGCCATATATAAAACCCAGGCCCGAAAGGCTCAAACCCTATTTTTATCGTTGAGTAAGCATAAAATGTTTAGAATAAAGCCCCATTGTATTGGTGTTCAGGACGGCATACCGTAAAATAAGTCGTTGATTAAGATTTCAGCCTCTTCGATTATATAGTTCATGATCTGACCCAATCTAATTTAATTGTTAAACTGAAGCAACAGTAGTTCTTACTGTTATGGGAATTCTGTAATGCCCGACTTCGTAGATTTTCTGTCGGATTAATTTCACTTAATTTGGGCATCTACCTTTGTCCTGCGCTACATGCAATGAATTTGGTTCAGTGTACATAAATCATTTAATAAAATTACACCTAGAGATATGGAAATCTGCGCACGCGAGCAAGATACTGACTTCAAAACTCAATAGGTGTTTTATAGCTTGGCAGTGCAAATTTTATTTAAACAAGTTTGTGTTGGATTTAGCCACCATTTTCGGACACATAACCTTTAATTCTACATTTTATCTCGGCCTGCGATTTTCAGGTATAATAATTTGAAACTAGAGCAAATTATTTTGCCTAGTTTACTTTCATACTCCCCAAGTTGTTTTATCGAAATTCTACCGAAACACATGCGAGCATGTACAGTCTGACAAAAGTCATTCTTTGAAGAAAAGTATATAATCGGTTTGATTGGAAAATCAATTTGAGCTTGCTTAATAAGATTATTATGGAATTTTAGATCTCAAGATGCACTCTGCGACCCGCGTCCTTTTCAAGTCGGCCCCAGGTACCTTCCTACTGATGCAATTTACACACCTTTTTCAATACTTTTATACAATCTTCAATTAACAAGAGAAATAATTTTTAATTTTTAGGCTCTATAACTACGATTATTTTTCGGAAGATAAAACCCTTTTAAACAGTAACGTTGCTTTCGAGTGACCTTAATTTGCGGTCGAAACCGTTATATAAATTCCTTTTAGATCGTTTTTAAAAGCAAATTGCTGTGTGTGCGTGACAGAATATAGAACCATCACATTATAACATAGTGCATCTCCATTTTAATTTAAATGATAGAAACCAAAGCTTTTTAAAATATTCTGAGTTTCGGCTGTGTAACATCAAAATTTTCAGTTCATTGTCCCTCGGCGAAATTTTCGATTATGGAGGTGACTTACTCATTATTTTTCATCGTTATTTCTTCTTCTACTTCCGAGTACTCTTTGAGTTATGATTGATTTACCTTAACTGAAAATGAGTTTATGTGAAACAAGAACTGCTTTTCAGTTCGCATTCTCCGTTCTAAGAAGATATGTTGCTAAGACAGGGTGATCTTAAAATGGGGTAAGTGTTCGTCGAGGCAGCTTTCAGTATATAGTCGCTGAGTATCTAACATCAGGTGAAGCAGTATTGATTGCATATCCGTGTAAGATTAGGCATATGATTCGACTCTTTTCTCTTGCCAGATGTTTGCCTTTTCTTGGTCACGTCTTACATCTGATTCACCTTCTGTGGTATTCTAGTAGCGATTACGCTTCTCATAAATTTTGCGAGTTCCTTCTTCATATTACATTCCTAAAATCTCACTTACAGATAACTGATAACTTCATGATATAGGCAAAAGCAAAAACTTTGAGCTATAAGATCTATTTACAAAAACCTTTCGTACCTCTATGAGCACGATAGAAATCATGTATTCATATTCCACTGTTATAATCGTCATTTTTTAAACCTAATCGTGATGTGAATTCGTTGGACACTATCAATACCTTGAGATTTGTTGAGGTCGTTTATCTCATATCACTTACTTAAGTAAATCAGTATCTTCCGCTTCTATATATATTTTATTTTATCTCCCCATCCAGCATAAGTAAGTTGCAAGTTCAAGGAATGAGGGGCTCGTTTTAACTAGTGTTTATTGATCATTTTATCAGAACTGGTCGACTGACCTCATGACTTGGGAAATTTCATCCATTGTGTAGTTGAGTGTGGCGTTTGACTCTTTTTTCCTAGACCGCCGAGGAAATATCGTCAACTAGGACGCTCTTGTATACAAGCCACTGCAAAACTGCGAACCCATCGGCCATTTATAGGCGCGAATGGCAAAGTACTAATAAAATAAACAACGTAAGTTATTTTTTGTGTTCGTCAACAATATCCTTAACATATTCTGTTTTGTAGTGCACGTCTGTGCTGTAGGGTCAGGTCAAATAAGATGGAAAAAATAGTTTTTATATACAAACCTGGAGGTTACACTTGTTAAATTTGTACCTGTTGCCCCACTTGACCGAGTCAAAAGGATGCATACGAGTTCCTTGAATTTCACGTTGCAGGAACAAAATCGAAACACGGTCTCTCCATTTTGTGAATAAATTAAGGGATAATTATTCATTTAAACTATTACATGTGTTTGCTTGTAGATTTTAAAAGCATTATATACCTCAGAAAACGACATTGCGCTGTGCATGAGCATATAAAAATAAACAGTGCATTTACAGATTTAATATATATGTGCTGACTACGTTACGTGTTGAAAACTGGATGGGACCTATCGGTATTGTCCATACGTTACCTATACTGACTTCCTATGGCCTTGACTTATTTTTTTATTTGGTAATTTTTGAATTAGAGGTACTGGTTGCGTAAAAATAGTGGTGCGTGTTTAATAAACCGGTCTTTTCAGATCTCGGATAACCTATTCCTCTGGGAAATTTCTTGCTTTCCAAAGTAGCAAATCAGATTTTGCTGGTTAGAAAAGTTTTTGGTTTTTTTCGACTTAGACACCCCGAAAAGCTTGATAAGCATCAGTTTTTTTACTAAGCCGACTACAAATTATGACGGGAGTGAGCGAGTGAGCTTACTGCCGTTTTCTCTCCAGTCTTGAGGCAAGAAATCCAAATTCTACTTTGTACTATTAAGTGATCTGTCCAGATCGGCGAAGAACACTATTACCAAACTCTGTGTATTTCTGCTCTCGGCCAGTGGACTGTGCTTCCACAACCTGGATTTGGATTAAAACCAATTTTCTGAAGCTCTGGATTATCACTTGTTCAAGCCAATACCTAAGCCACAAATTTCTCTCCCAGGCTTCTGCATCGTTGCGTGTAAAACTTCCGATTTTCGGCTTTAGCAGGAATTTTGCATATTTTGTATACTCTACGAAAGCTCACCGCCGGTGTAACAATAGCTTTTAGTCTCGATTCACTGTGCTCTGTGATGTTAAAAATACTTAATTTTATTATTTGTGCAATATCCTCGAATTGCCTCCAAATAACTGTCACTGTTGTCCTAGTGACTCTGAAGGTGGACTACTGCAGGCCATTGTTCTCTTCACTGCCCATATCTGTACATCAACCCTTTTTTCTCAAAAGTTTGGGCGAAATTGGAGCTAAAAAGCAGCCGTACCGTGACCAGGATTTGAGTGCTCACAGTATGCGCCTTTTATTCACTGACTGTATAAATCGCATGGTCATCCATAGGTTATAAATGCATTTGAGCAAACTTATCCCAGAGGAACACGAACACAAGATTTAACGATACATGCACTTTTTACATTTTTGTCTTATCAAATCCTTGGAAGTAAGGATTTGTCCAGTATATAGTTGCCGACTTCCCCACTAGATTTTTTTTAGTTCAGCTCCCCAATACTGAAGTTACAAAAATTAGTCTAGCTAAGAAATAAGTGAATGTTATAAGTAAAAAAATAAAGGATTCTCCCGCTTTGAATTCTGTAATGTTGAAGGCAAATGTTTGAACAGATCAAAAAACCTCTAACATCCGACCAGAGAAGATACATTTTTTCCAGGTTCTTTCCTCCTTTTTCCTCTCCCGCTGATCACAGCTTGATTACGACTTGTATCTTACCTACACCCGCATCCAAGACCGTGTATCCATTTTAAGAATTAGATTACCACTTCTCACTTTCCTCAGAAATTAATCGCTAATTTGGAGTTAATCAGTCTACTTGGAGGCTTGATTTCTGAGCAAATTAATAAGCAGCAATTTTTTAACTGACGTATCTACCAGAAAACTCGCAAGGAATGCTGGTGGGACCCACTCATGAGCCGAAACCCTCGCAGCAGTGTTAAACAGGGGCAAAATACCGGCGAAACAAGTGTCTGGGCTTTTAGTTAGCTCCTGTGCTGTGAGTATGGTTCCACCTGTAACCCCTAAAGTAGAGTATGTTTTAGCACGATTTGGCTGTCTGAGCTACTATCGCATCAACTGCAAGGATTGCGGAACCTGCTAATTTTCATATAGTTAGCAGTCAAACAATTCGCTGGGCGAATCTTTGATGATGAAACCCATCCCCTCCACTCTGAGCTGATTGCTGTGAATTCTTTCCGTTCGATGCGCCGAGGCTTTCGCCATATAGCCTGCCGTACAACGGCATACCAGCGCTCCGTTTTGCCATTTCTAGCACGCTACCTTACGTGTGAAGAGACTGAAATAAAAAAGCTCAGACTAGAACTGTCTCCCCGCTAGATGTCCGTTTTTGACTCTTTGATTCTTGCATATTATGTTTACTTATCCTATTATCTTAGTGAATGGAGCCATTTATATTTTTGCTGAAAATTTTGAATGATACGTCAAAATAAAGCGTATTCCTCTCTCTCTCTCTCTCTCTGGTAAAAATTAACATGCTCCAGCAAGTCACTTGTCACTTGTGGGTGACCTTATATTCAAATGTATTGCGTTGTTTCTTAAATTGGAGGCTATTTTGGTTGAAACTTGGTATCTAAAATCGGGAGACTGTTAACAGCATCTTCATTAGTTCGCACATTTTTGTACTTCTTTTACGAAGCTGCCTGGGCGTATAGCGATAAATGCATTCTTATAACTTGTTTTTTTTTGCATTGTGGTACAAGGTAAGAAAGCATTTTTCTTTATTGTCATTTGTTTCAGTTTCCCACACCCCTAACCTCCTTGCGCAAGGAGAGGGACTTTTTGATGCGGCGAAGAGAGCTGGAAGGGAAAGACAGTAAGTACGTAATTCCTCACTTCGGAGGACACATTTGAAGAATGAAGGTCCCCTTTGTACTGATTTCTAGGACTGGTTGTTTGGCTTCTTTTACCTAACTGTCAGAAGGAATCGATTGAACTATAGTTAAAAAGAGTGGGGCGGTCAAACCAGTGAAACGCACGCATTCTCCACCCTACAAGCGAGCCTGGCTGACTAACTTCACTCCTACGTTCCTTTGAGCGGACATCTATCTGTCCTGCCCTGATAAACCAACCTTGGCCTCAAAATACACTGGTTACTTTAAATTACGAACTTCCTGCACACTTGGGTTTGCAGTCGGGATACTAGCAAGTTATTCTTCGTCGAAAGATAAATTTTACGCGGATTTAAACTGCCCCATGCTCGCTCTTACCTCGGACCGATTTCTCTGGGCAATTTGTACTGAAAAAAACAACAGAACATGGATGTAAACATGGCCTCCTTTGGATCAGAAATTGAACTTCAACTCGTTTAGAGAAGCTGTCATTTGCTGCTTAAAGCAGCAGGAGTTTCGTTTTTTAAAGTCCATTCAGCCTCAATACGGGTTTTGTAATTATTTTGCAGAGAGGAACTGGAAATGAAACGGAAGGAATATGAAGGGCGGTTTGCGGCTGCAGAAAGCAATCAAGAACGTCTTCGCAGGGAACGGGAGCATCGTGTTCAGTCAGCGCAGTATGTTTGGTCGTGACATAAATCCCACAGAATTTTCATCTTTGTTTCTCTCTCTCTGCCTAGACTTTTTCCAGGTTCTGTAAGTATTTATAGGGCCTTGACTACGTTGAGGGTTTCCTAACCTTGCAAATAACTGTCTACACACTATGGGCACTTGCTGGCTTCAAAGAAGTTAATTGTTTAACGCCTATTGCCTTGTGGATAGGAGTGCGTTTCTTCAAAGCCCCCTCATTTTCTTCTTGAATATTATCTTTACCACGACTTCTAACGGGAATATTTAAATTCATAAGTCTCTAATTAGTTTTTTATCATCTCCCATTTTTGTTCGAGTTTGCGATTTGCAGTTGGTTAGAGGTAAAGCCACGCGTACGTTAGCAGGTTAGCCTCACTCAAGGTATTAGGTTGATACCTAATAGCATACCTGACCTTCTTTCATTTTGTATCTGGCTTTATGACTGACTGTTTTCACTGCTTGAACCTTATGGACAGTTTGAGGGCATCTAAAGTGTTTGTTCGTCAGTTCATCCTGTTTCTGAATAACACTGAAAACAAATGCCCTTGTTGACCTGCCCTTTCGTAAGTCATTTTTTGTAAACCTGCCCATTCGCAGGACAGTGTCCGTCAGAAGATTTGATAGAACCCAAATCTACCGAAGAAATATTGTCTTTTAAATTCCTGCCAGCTCTTTTTGTCGACCCACAATAGGTGGCAATAACAATCTGGTAGGACGAAATTTGCCTGGTAGTCCAACTACAGCTGTCCAGTGCGTTCACAGACGGCGGATAATCGGATGCTTTCCCCAAGGGCTGTCTTTGAAATACGTATGCGGCCTCGCAGTAAGCAACTGTAAGCCATGCGGCGGGAGTACTTTAAAGCGAGACTGGACACTAAGCCGGTTTACCTGTTACTGCTAAAGAGGACATAAAGCATGACAGTACTGCGACGTGCCAGATATCGTTTTTCAGCGAAAATGCTCTATCCGCAATCCGACACAATCCTGAAACATCAGCTGGATGTGTCCGAGGCAGGATAGAGACGTCTTTCTTCGAATCCAGGGGCCAAAGGACACCATCCATTGAAAACGCAGCTCCCTGCAAGCACTGTCTGGGGAGTAGTTCTTTCACTTGGTTTTCTGACAATCCGAAAGTCCTAATCCACGCGTTATGGTTGAATTTGCCGATGGTGAGAGGGAACAAGATGTTTTTCTTTTTAAAGCAAAATGTGCAAAATCTGGCAAATTAACGAGACTTTCCCTATAAAAAGATCATACGCTATACTTAATTAAATTTATAAAGCCAAAAGTGAACTTGGTCTCAGGAATAGACTTATTAATATGTCAGATTCCAAGTCATCTAACCACTAGTCACAACCTTTGCTTGGCCAGTATTTTATTCCGCAAGCAGTGGCATGACTTCCTACTCGCAAAGTAATGGTCTGCCTGATCCTGGATCCCAACCCAAAGTAAAATTTTTGAATGATTCTCCGGGAATGAAAGCAGAATTTAACGTTTAAAATCGATTAAAGCTGGACCCACCCATACTGTGGGTTGTATATAGATGTTTCTGTTTCTGTATTTCACAAACCACTTTCGTGCTGCCTGATGTGCGGTTATATCATAGCAACGTATACTATTAATATTCCTAACTGTCCACAATGTTTATTTATAGGCAAGAACTAACAATTCTTAATGGTACGAGTTTCTGACTTTACCATTTTTGAACTTGAATAATAAAGGTGCAAAATTATTTTAAAAGAAAAAATACATGCGGCATCTTTATAATAAAAGCAAGAGCCAGTGAAAATATTTTTACGTGCGTGAAAAACAGAAGTTATTAAGAATTGGCCAAATGCCTCAATACAAGCTTCACATTTTGGACAACCTAATAGACGGAAGGTGTCCGTCTCCTTTCAATATTTATGATTGCTTGTTTTTCAGAAACCAGAATCGCTGGCCAAACAACAACAATACATACCGTAGTACTTATAATGGGTTTCCTATCAGCCCAGATTCCTTATTTTTCGATATCTTCATTGGCATTGTGGTAATTATGGAACTTAGTAATCATATAAAATAAGCTGATTCCTTTCGATTGCTACGTTGATGAAACCCTTGTAATCGCTTCTATATCTGCTAATCGTTGTCATCTAAAGCCCTCTACATCGGAAACCTCCATCGATCCAGCTTAGGTTAGCAATGGAAATGCTAAGCTCGCTACCCTTATTTGACGCCGTTTTAAACTGAAATCTTTACTGCAATGACCAAAGAAAATTCTGCCAAACGAAATCCTGGTACAAGTAAAGGAATTTAGGGCTATTCATTCGTCAGAATCAGGTCTTCATTCATCTAAGATTTTGAAGTCATTATGAAGGGCATCGTGAGGAATATAAAAGCAACAAAATTTCGGATAAACCGCGACACCTACCTTTGAAGACCGCCTCAGATTTGAGTCTAGTTCGCATGTTGTAAGAGAACCAATATTTAAATAAGTATTAGGTGTTTCCATCCGTGAATCGGTGGACCCTTCGTAGCACCATATAAAGTTTCCTATAAATCACACTTGACATTCAAAATCACAGCCATATTTATAACAACAAAGAAAGAGGACGTTTTTTGGCCAAGGGCTGAATGGCAAATTAAACTTGCCAGCTACTGTGTCCGTGCATATCTCCAGTCTTGGATGTGTATAAATTAAAGCTAAAACTGAATGTATCATTTTCCCCAATTGTTGTATCAACTAATCTCATGGTAATACTGACATGCTGGAAATTGCTTATTATAAAATGGGAATATTTTAACCGATACATTCACAGGTTGTATTAAATAAGACATATGAGTTTGGTTGCATTATTATCGAACATATTTTTATTTTCTGTTGAAAAGAAAAACCATGTAGAATTCGTTTTTTAGAGGTCCTTTGCTGTCAAAAACAAGATGTCTTCCGCTAGACGCTCCTTTAGACGCAACCGATTGTTCTCATTCCTGAAACAACGTGACTGGAGGGAACAGGGGCGTTTAGATTTCAATCTTTGACTTTCTCATTTAATGTGTCTGATATACAGTGGCTAACACGGTATCTGTCAGTTCCTGTAGTGTCGAGTGTAAGGATGACATAAGCGTAGCCAGCCTAATGTATTCGCATTTTGATGTAATAATAGCGATTATTTTTTCCAAAGTGAACATGAGGACGTCAACTACTAGAGACCTGTGTACCGAGACAAATCAGAACGCTGTACATTTGTCCATATATTTTGTTACTGAAGGGAACTTCAAATGTAATGTGTATTTTATCATTATATCCATGAGTGTCTTAGTTGAAATTATTACTTAATAGGAATTTTCAAATTAAAGAACCGCATTTCTGAACGTAGCATTTATAGAAGGCCATGGGAAGTTACTCGATGCCAAATTCATGCCAATACGTTTCATTTCACTGATGTCCTCAATAAAGTTAAAGTTAGCTGGGAAGCTACTTGTCATTAGTTACCGCTTTATGGACTGGAACGTTTATGATTACCAATTGGATATTGCATGATAGGGAAAGATGAGCATGTGCGAAATTAGAGGAATAAGCGCCACACATATGAATTTACGGTAAACCACATAGTCCAGCGATACGTGTGCTGACTGGATGCAGGTGTTTGTGGTCACGGTTTCTGCGAGGATTCCCCATAAAAAATCATACAATTCCATCTCTACTTTATCAAAGATATCCTTGGGAGTTCTGAACACCCTTGGGTTTTGCTATCGTACTTCGAACGTCAATTTCAACATCCGGGGGAGTCAATCAACGATTTCCAGCTGGCCTTTTGCTTACTCGGTTGGAAGGCTTTCTCCACCATGAACCTAACAGCCTTAAACATTCGGGTGCTGGAGCAGTTTGTCGCTGTAGTCCGCAACCCCCAAATCCGCAAGGCCCTACTGCGGGATCGGCCGTCAGCCCTCGACAAGGCTCGGCCTGGCTATGAAGATGTTGTCATTTAGGCCGCACGCATTGAGAGCCCTGCTCCTGTGGCTGATCTCCCAGCCGTAACAACTGGCATCGGCCAAAACCCGACGACCAAACAGGACACTAGCCAGCTGCACAATTCTGGCCATTGAGCTAGGCCCAGGATCCAGTGACTGTGAGTACTATCTCGTTCCTCATACCGTCATTTCATATTGAGGCTCTAGTAATTGCCCTTTAGTCTGAGGTTCGACAGGTAACACTAGTCTTTCCTGTTTAATAGATTCCTGCGCTGGTTCTCCGTTAGTACGTGAGCAGACTCTCGTAGAATTCCAGACTAAGATTCAGTACAGTGATGGGCCTAGCGTTACCCTTCACACTGCTAATGATGCATACCTAAAGCATACTGGTCTGGTAGAATTTTCCCTTGATTAAGCCGGAGTAAGTTTTACCCACTAATTCATTGTCACCCCAGATATAACTTGGGATAGTATAATAAGTATTGATTTTATGAACAAGTTTAAATGTTCCGTACATTTTGATAGGCACCTCCTGCACACAGCCTCTGTTAAGGTTCCCTTTCTTCCCCGTTTTCCTAGACCGTCCTGGTTACCAGCGTGCACAGTTGCCTTTAATGCTAGGTGATTTAATTGAAGAATGTAAAGACATCTTTGACTGGGATGGAAATTCTGCGTGTAGGATGAATGTGACGGAGCATTGCATTGACACGGGGGACGCACGACCCATCCGGGTCCCACCTAGGTGGCTTCCAAACTTTAATGCAAATGAATTGGATGCCCTTTTTAGCGATATGCTCAGCCCTAATATTATTCTACCATCTCATTCTCGCTAGTCGTCACCGATTTGTAAGGAAAAAGCACGCCTAATTGCGTTTATGCATTGACTTTACAAACCCAAATCCCTGATTAAGAAAGATTCCTTTCCACTTTTGCGAATTGATGCGACACTGGACACACTCGCCGGTAATACCATGTATTTCTTTAGCTTCAGACTACTGGGAGGTCAGAGTGAGGCCCATCATCAGAGAAAAGACGGCTTTTGATGACCATTCAGGCCTTTACGAACTCGTGACAGTGCCTTTTGGGCTGGTAAATGCCTCTAGTACTCTCCAAAGGTTAATGAACCAGGTTCTTACCCAATTGATCCCAAAAACGGGTCTTGTATACATGGACGATACTATGGTCCACGGTAAGGATTTTACCAAACACCTCGATAACTATCGCGCGTCAAATGTCTAGGCCACGTAATTTCTGTCATCGGCGTAGAGACTGATGATGAAAAGACCAAGCAAATTCGTGACTGGCACACTCCCACAGATGTATCCGTGGTTCGAAGTTTTTTAGGACTATTATCGTGCTATCGCCATTTTATCAAGGACTTTGCCCATATTACAAGTCTCTTCCATAAGCTGACACAGAAAGATGTCAAATTGAAATGGGCTGCTGACTGTGCAGCCAGCTTCTAGACGCTGATGGATAGGCTTTGCTCGTCTCTTGCCTATGTACTTAGCTGCCTTACGGCTGATGGCAGGGCTTGAGAGTAATCCCCAAGGCACAACGGGACGAGTGAGTCCTGTAACCGATCGGTGAGCGCCCCATTACCAATGTCAATATTCCCGATCAAAACAGGCAAGACAACGAGCTCGTGGCGCAGTGTGTAGAGCGTTGGACCTCTGCCCAACAATATCGCGAGTTCGAAGCTCGGGTTCGTGTTAACAGCAGGAGGTAGGATTAGGGGATGGAACGTTTTAAGATTGTGTTAACATTAAAGATTCGTGTTAACTGTAGGGTGTAGGTAAAGGGTATTTCACACTCTAAGATAAGGTTTAAAATTCAGTTAAATGGTAGGATTTGTTTTATGTAAAGACAATTAAATGTTTTCCCTTCCTAAAAGTTATCGAAAAACCAACTATTTTAAATGTTCGGGCGTTCTTACTTCCGTTTTGCGACCATACAAATCCTTCTGAACAGTAAAAGCTGAATTTACTATTGTTAAACTGAATTAGGTTTGTCAAAATGCAAGGCAATTTTCATGTGTGAATGCACCAGTTATTTGATCAAAATTGTCCATTTTACTCGTATGTCCTAGCTGGTCTGCGTTAGAATGAAATCCTGTTTTGACCGACATCATAACGGCTGCATCAAAGTGGGCCAATGCCCCCTTTAGGTGTATGCATTGGCCTTGATAGCTTTTCACCGCATTTAGAATGAATCCTGTCAAAATCGGCAGTTTTATGTGCCAGTGAGACTAAACGAATTGTGGTGCATGGAGCCGGAGTCGGGGGAGGAAGACAGGGGTCCTTCATACTTTAATGATTAATTGTTCTTCATTGAACACAGTGCCACCGAGTGTAGCCCTGACTTCCTCGCCAGACGATGTTCAATGGTAGTCTATTCGACAATCCTTTTGTGTTTAAAGTTAACTGAGTTTTCGCCATCAGTAGGTTATGCTTACTGCCCTAGCCAGGATCATGCAAATGGGAATTGTGTAAGGTGGAACCAAAGATAAGTAGCAAAATGTGTAGAAGAAAGCCTTAAAATATATGTTTACCAACGTTATTTTGCTTGGCGGACATCTAACAACAACATTGAAAGTGATAATAAGGAAACGAACAAAGAGAAACTCTCAATAAATAAAAAGGATTTTGAATAAAAAATAAACCATTGAAAGCAGTGCACCTGTTTTTTTGCACCCGTATCTTTATGGAGTTGTTAGCATACAGAGGGTTACATTTCGAACTATGAAATAGTATACAAAATCGAGCATTCTTAAACAAATTTAGTATAGGTAGGTGTGTATATTAAACTCAAAGTGGCGTACATAACCTATCATTACGGAGAAATGTGATTCATATCTAATTTTTAAACTAGATAAAGTGTTACCAACATCGAATAGATTAAAACTAAATCGACAGAGCAGTTGCTTTAGTAATCCAAGATAACATCCGTATAAAAATGTTGAATATAAAAGGACCTTTGATATGTTCCCTCAGCTATTTGCTGTACGACAACTTAATTAACTGGCGTTTGCTGTTAGCAAAATTTTCGAGGTTCAAGGAAGTTTGGGGAAACCAGGATTTAAAAGCACTGCCTATTGTTTTGAGTTGAGCCCTCATAACAAGGAAAAATTAACATCAGCATTACATAACCGAGATTATGAGGTGAATTGATGGTATGGTCGTAGCGTCAAATTTTTGCATCGCTGTTAGCAGGATTCTTAGGATGAACTTAGCCAGAAAGCTGGATGTGGAGGACCCCTTTAGCTGTTAGCAGGATTCTTGTGATGATGACAATTTTGTTGCCAGTCATTGATCCAGGTGTGCAGGCAAGGCAGATGCAGCAGTACCCATGGTACAAGACCTTAATTCTTCTTCTCTATATGGACTTTCGAAGAAAAAGGGGATCAAAAAAAGAAAAAGAAAATCTTTAAAGTAAAAATGCAAGTTGGCCTCTTGCACATTAGTCAAGATCATCGGATATGAGTGATCGAAAATAAACGTTGTTTCATTATGAGCCAAATTCCTAAATTTACGTTTCGCTTCTCTGATATCGTCAACAAATATAAAACTTACTGGGAAGTTATTAGGCATTACCTACCGCTTTATTAACTTGAACGTGTCTGGTTACCACTGCACGGTAGTGAAAATGGGCATGTGCGAAATCGGATGAAATAGTGCAAAACATAAGCATTTAGGGTAAACCAAAGTGTACAGGAATATGTGTGCCGACCGGAAACAGGGGATCGAAGTAATCGTGGCTGTGACGAATCTCCATAGGAAATTTAATAAGGTTGTTTCTAGTATATCAAAGTTATATTTTTTCTAGAAGACTAGTTGGCGGGCATACGCGTGCTTTCGATAAATTCTCATCGGGCCGGTACATTTATATGGGAAACGGAGTACAAGCTTAGACATATAATCAATACGGTTTATTTCGTAATGCCAGTCAGTTGTGTTAAAAGGGGGAAGGGGTGCGATAAGAGACAAATTGTTAAATTTCAGTGAGTGTTTGGTGGTCGTTCGCGAAAGGGGAGGGGGGAGGGGAAGATGAGAATGGCCTGGACTGCATGTAATTAAGCCGTCGTTGGCCATGCTAAGCGCGGACTTTGTGGGAGGTTCTTTTGTGCGAATCAGACCGGTTTTCTCAACAGGATGGCGATGTCTTCTGCTGTTGTTAGCAGCCGCTGACCCAGGGACATGGGATAGTTTGGTGGCACTTTATAAATCACACGAAAGGCTTCGTTAGGGTCCACATGAAGCCCGGAATCCACCAGGTGTGCGAGAATAGCGATGTTTCTGCTTTTGAATTCACCTTTTCTCAGCCAAACCGGGAGGTATTCCTTTATTCTTTTGGCTAGGCGCCGACCCGTGCGACTAATATAACATGCTCCACAGGAGCAAGTGAATGACTAGATGCACATGGAGGTGGTATGAGCTGGCAACCTATCCTAAACTTCCCCGTGTAAAACAGGGTTGGTTGAGAATAATATCCGAATTCTCACCACTGGGAAGGTTCGTGCGACGGCTTGATCAAGGCGTCTTTTCAGGAGTTCACTTGCCGCATCCCCTTAAAGGGGACTTTGAGAAATAGGGTTTTCTTTTTCGCAGTAAGTGTGGTGGGTTTTTCTGGTCTTGCGACCATATTATTTTTTTAATTGCTCCTTCCAATTGGTCTACCTTTTTTAAGAAATAATCTGTGTATTCCTCGCCTTGTATTATCTTTTAATACACTTTCGTCCGAGAAGCGTCCTACGAAAGGAAATGGGAAAAATACAACCAACCTCAGGTCTCTCAATAGAGTATTTTTTTAGAATATTTATGAACGTCTGCTTTGCGACTCCTGCAAGTTGAATTTGCAAATCGAAACCCTACGTAAATTCAGGGGGTTTAGTTAATATATGTGGTAAGGAGGACTTGTATGGCCATGGAAACGGACACAGGAACAGGAATTAACCAAAACACACGTGACCTTCTATTAAAATCCGGAAAAATGAAGTGTTGCATTAAGGTACAGTTAAGGATTATTTGTACGGTTAGCTATGATATAAGGTTAATCGTGAAAGTTGCATCAATGGTCAGGATTACATCAAGTCTAATGGATTTTTCTCATATATATCTCTATATATTATAAGATGGCAACGATAAAGACAAGGGAGACCGGAATGACCATTTCTGGCTTATTAGCCGTCATCAGCCAGTACTACCCAATCCCAGGTGTGTATCAAACGAGATTTGAACCCGCGACCTTTGGTCATTGAGTGTAACACTTTCCTTTGAGCCACGGGCCCGTTGTTTTGTCAGTTGCGATCGGGAATATGGACTATGAAAGTGTGGTGCTCACCGATCCGGTAAAAGATCACGGATAATCCGCTGTGGCTTAAAGTTCAATTTAGAGCCTTCGCGAGCAGTCCCATTGCGACTTGAGATATATATTGATAAGGTGGAACCGACTAAGACAAGGGAGATGTGCGTTAGAGGGAAGTCGACAAACGTGTTGCGATAAATGTCCGGAGTGAGGGAAGGTGTTAAAGTCCAAATTGTGATTCACGCGTCCGTGGGGGAATACCGCATCCGTGGATTTCCACTTGGTCAGACATTGATAAGCTATTGTTGGTTTAAGGTCGAAGCGAGTCAGTGAGACTTGCCCGTAGACCTTCATAATGTGCATCCAGATTGACATGGCGGTTGATTCTGTATGTGTTGGAGTGCCAAGCTTTGAGGAATTCTCGTGCCTGCTTCGTGTAAGCCATGGTGACCACTTAGGTTGCGTACCAATTGAAGCGGTGGTCACAGTCCACGGCGTGCGCAAACACGAGGGACAAGGGATCTTGTCGGCGGATGGCAAGTTTATGTTCGTTAATGGGGGTCCCAAGTTGTCGATCCGTGTGGCCTATGTAAGCACTAGAGCAATTTGCCCACGGAATGCAGTAAATAACATTTGTTTGCTGCACTTTTTTGTGGGTTATTTGACTCGCAATAGTGCTGCGAGCAGGGTGGACGCCCGCTTGCGAGTGATAGAGATGCCAAACCGATTTAATTGTCTGGTGATCGCATCGGAAACTCCCTGCACGCAGGGTAGACAGTAGAATTTCCACGACTCTGTTTCTCCATTAGACTCGACGCTTTGTGGTTGTCTCTGGCCTCTGAGACAGTTTTTCAAAAAGCTGACCGGGTATCCATTGAGTAGGAAAAAGCGATACAAGTAAGCAAGTTCCTTCAAAAGAAGGTCGTCACTGCTACAGTAGCGAAAAGCTCGGTGAAAAAGCGTTCGGACGTAACTACTATTGTGGTTCGCTGGATGGTTGCTGTCATAGTTAAGTATGATGTCAGCATTTGAGCATTTGCGGTTCACGCTTGTTTTTAAGGTCACAATTCTCCACTTTTCGAATAATCACGTCTAGAAACAGGAGCATATTTCTCGTTGCCTTGTCATGATTAAATTGGCTAGCTGGAACAATATTATTAAGACTCTGATGCAGCTGCTCAACCTCACCGGTTTTCATGATAACAAAGGTATCATGTACATATCCGAGCCGCAATTTTTGATTGAAAGTTCATATAACCTCACCCTCTAATTGCTGTAATACGAGTTCCGTGAGGAAACCAGATATCGGCGAGCTCAGGGGAGTGCCCATAATATGTTCATAACATTTCCCATAGAATTGACAATAGTTCTTCAGAGAGATTTTAAGCACATCTAAAACGTGTTGCAATTGCATATCGACAGGAATGTCTTTTAGGCGTCGAGCAACAATCTCAGTTGCCAGGTCATGCGGTTTTGCGGATAATAAGGCAAATACATCGAATGATTGCATGCATTCATCAGAATTAACATTTACGCCCTGGATCTCCTAAAGGAAGGCCTGGGACTTTTGAACACAAGGAATTAGGTATGACTGGATGATGACGGCTAATCAGCCAGAAATGACCATTCCGGTCTCCCTTGTGATTGTCGTTTTTCAAGTTATCATAATATTCCCCAAGTTGCCATGTGACTGCCTGCCAGTGCTTTAAAGTGAGCTCCAGGGCACAGCGCAACATAAATGTTCCTTAGCCAGATCGGTGAACACCACAATATCATAATGCACAGTCCCAATCGCAAAACGAAAAAAGAACGGTGCCGTGGCTCAATGGTGGAGTTTAACACACAATGACCTAAGGACGCGGGTTCGAATCTCAGGTGTTCCATATACGGGATTGGTATGACGGGCTGATGACGGCTAATAAGCCAGATATTGCCATTCCGGTCTCCCTTGTCTTTGTCGGTTCACCCTTACCGTCATATTCCCCAAGTAACCATGCGACTACCTGCAAGGGCTCTAAGGTAATCGCCATGGCACAACGAAAAATCCATGTTCCTTAGCCAGACCGGTGAGCACCTCACAATCAAAATTCAAAACCCCGGACGCAAACAAACATACTACGGGTCCGTGCGCAATGGTATTTTTGAACTCAAAGACCAAAGATCGCGGGTTTGAATATCGGTTGATTCACACCCGGGATTGGGAATGACTGGCAGATGATGGCTTACAAGCCAGAAATTGATATTCCGGTCTCCCTTGTATTTGAAAGTTCTTCCTTATCATCATATTCCATAAGATACCATGCAACTGCCAGCGAGGCAACTAAATTGAGCTCCAGGGCACCACGGAATATCCATGTTCCTTAGCTAGGTCGGGAAACAGCTCACTATCATAATTCATAATCCCAATAGAAACCGAAAAAGCAACCGGCCCGTGGCTCAATGGTAAACTGTTACCCTTAATGCCAAAATTTCACGGGTTCGAACATCGACGGATCAACATCCGGGATTGCGTATGAATAGATAAAAACGGCTAATAAGCCAGAAATAGGCATTCCGGTCTCCCTTGAATTTGTCGATTCCACCTCATCATCATATTTCGCAAGTTGTCATGCGTGTGCCTGCGCGAGCTGTAAAGTGATCACCAGGGCACTAAGGAACATCCACGTTACTTTGCCATATCGGTTAACATCTTATTATCATAATTCATAGTCCCGATCGAAAACCGACAAAACAACGGGCACGTGGCCCAATGGTAGAACATAACACTCAATGACCAAAGCTCGCGTTGTTAAATCTCATGTGATAAACACCAGGGATTGGGTATGACATGCTAAATACAGCTAGTTAGCCAGAAATGGCCATGACTGTTTCCTTTGTCATTGACGGGTCCACCTTATCATCATATTCCCAAAGTTTCTATTCGACTGCCTGCGTGGGCTCTTAAGTGAGCTTCAGGCACAACGGAACATTCATGTTCCTTTGTCATATTGGTTAACACCTCATTATCATAATTCATAGTCCCGATCGAAAACCGACAAAACAACGGGCTCGTGGCTCAATGGTAGAGCATAACACTCAATGATTAAAGGTCAAGTGGATGAATCTAGGGGGGTGATCAACACCAGGGATTGGTTATGATTGGCTAATGACAGCTAATTAGCCAGAAATGACCATTCTGGTCTCCTTTGTCATCGACAGGTCCACCGTATCATCATATTCCCCAAGTTTCTATTCGACTGCCTGCGTCGGCTCTTAAGTGAGCTCCAGGGCACAACTGAACATTCATGTTCCTATTCCAGATCAATAAAAACCGCACTATCAAAATTCATAGTCCCGGTCACAAACCGACAAACCGTGGGCCCATGGCACAATGGTAGAGTGTAGCACTCAATGACCAAAGGTCGTGGGTTCGAAACTCGGGTGATTCACACAGGGGTTGGGATTGACTGGCTAGTGACGGCTAATAAGCCAGAAATGGCCGTTCTGGTTTCCCTTGTCTTGTCGGTTTTATCTTATCAATATATATGTCAAGTTGCTATTCCACTGCTCGCGAGGGTTCTAAAGAAAACTCCAAGGCACCACGGAACATAAAGGTTCCTTAACGAGATTGATGAACATCGCACTTTCATAGTCCATATTCCCGATCGCAACCAACAAATCAACGGGCCCGTGGCTCAATGTTAATGTGCTACACTCAATGACCAAAGGTCGCGGGTTCGAATCTCGGGTGATCCACATCTGGGATTGGGTATGACTGGCTGATGACGGCTAATAAGCCAGAAATGGCCATTCCGTTCTCCCTTGTCTTTGTCGGTTCCATCTTATCAATATATATGTCAAGTCGCTATGCGACTCACCGCAAGGGCTCTAAAGTGAGATCCACGGCAATTCAGAACATAAGTGTTACTTAAAGAGATTGATGAACACCACACTTTCATAGTCCATATTCCCGATCGCAACCCACAAAACAACGGGCCTGTGGCTAAATGGTATATTGCTACAATACACGATTATAGGTCGCGGGTTTGAATCTCGGGTGATCCACACCTCGGATTGTGAATGACCGGCTGATGACGGCTTATAAGCCAGAAATAAGGCATTCCGGTCTCCCTTGTATTTTTAGGTTCCTCCTTATCATCATATTTCATAAGATACCATGCAACTGCCAGCGAGGCAACTAAATTGAGCTCCAGGGCACAAAGGAATATCCATGTTCCTTAGCTAGGTCGGTAAACAGCTCACTATCATAATTCATAATCCCAATAGAAACCGAAAAAGCAACCGGCCCGTGGCTCAATGGTAAACTGTTACCCTTAATGCCAAAATTTCACGGGTTCGAACATCGACGGATCAACATCCGGGATTGCGTATGAATAGATAAAAACGGCTAATAAGCCAGAAATAGGCATTCCGGTCTCCCTTGAATTTGTCGATTCCACCTCATCATCATATTTCGCAAGTTGTCATGCGTGTGCCTGCGCGAGCTGTAAAGTGATCACCAGGGCACTAAGGAACATCCACGTTACTTTGCCATATCGGTTAACATCTTATTATCATAATTCATAGTCCCGATCGAAAACCGACAAAACAACGGGCACGTGGCCCAATGGTAGAACATAACACTCAATGACCAAAGCTCGCGTTGTTAAATCTCATGTGATAAACACCAGGGATTGGGTATGACATGCTAAATACAGCTAGTTAGCCAGAAATGGCCATGACTGTTTCCTTTGTCATTGACGGGTCCACCTTATCATCATATTCCCAAAGTTTCTATTCGACTGCCTGCGTCGGCTCTTAAGTGAGCTCCAGGGCACAACTGAACATTCATGTTCCTATTCCAGATCAATAAAAACCGCACTATCAAAATTCATAGTCCCGGTCACAAACCGACAAACCGTGGGCCCATGGCACAATGGTAGAGTGTAGCACTCAATGACCAAAGGTCGTGGGTTCGAAACTCGGGTGATTCACACAGGGGTTGGGATTGACTGGCTAGTGACGGCTAATAAGCCAGAAATGGCCGTTCTGGTTTCCCTTGTCTTTGTCGGTTTTATCTTATCAATATATATGTCAAGTTGCTATTCCACTGCTCGCGAGGGTTCTAAAGAAAACTCCAAGGCACCACGGAACATAAAGGTTCCTTAACGAGATTGATGAACATCGCACTTTCATAGTCCATATTCCCGATCGCAACCAACAAATCAACGGGCCCGTGGCTCAATGTTAATGTGCTACACTCAATGACCAAAGGTCGCGGGTTCGAATCTCGGGTGATCCACATCTGGGATTGGGTATGACTGGCTGATGACGGCTAATAAGCCAGAAATGACCGTTCTGGTTTCCCTTGTCTTTGTCGGTTCCATCTTATCAATATATATGTCAAAGTTGCTATTCGACTGCTCGCGAGGGCTCTTAAGAAAACTCCAAGGCACCACGGAACATAAAGGTTACTTAACGAGATTGATGAACACCACACTTTCATAGTCCATATTCCCGATTGCAACCTACAAATCAACGGGCCCGTAGCTCAATGTTAGAGTGCTACACTCAATGACCAAAATTCGCGGGTTCGAATCTCGGGTGATCCACATCTGGGATTGGGCATGACTTGCTGATGACGGCTAATAAGCCAGAAATGGCCATTTTGGTCTCCCTTGTCTTTGTCAGTTCCATCTAATCAATATATATGTTAAGTCGCTATGCGACTCACCGCAAGGGCTCTAAAGTGAGATCCAAGGCACAACGGAACAAAAGTGTTCCTTAACGAGATCGGTGAACACCAAAATTTAATAGTCCATATTCTTGATCGCAACCGACAAAAAAACGGGCCTTTGGCTCAATAGTATATTGCTACAATCCATGATTAAAGGTCGCGCGTTCGAATCTCGGGTGATCCACACCCGGGATTGGGTATGACTAGCTGATGACGGCTAATAAGCCAGCAATGGCCATTCCGGTCTTTCTTGTCTTTGTCGGTTCCACCTTACCATAATGTTCCCCAAATTGCCATGCGTGTACCTGCGAGAGCCGTTAAGTGAGCACCAGGGCACAATAGAACATTCATGTTCTTTGCCATATCTGTGAACACCTCACTATCATTATTCGTAGTCCAGATGGCAAACCGAAAAAACAACAGGTCCATTGCTAAATGGTAAAAATTTACTCTCAATGACCAAAGATCGCGAGTTTGAATCTTGGGTGATACAAACCCATGATTGGATATGACTGGCTGATGACGGCTAATAAGGCAGAAATGGCCATACTGCTCTCCCTTGGCATGGTCAGGTCCACATAATCATCATATTATCAAATGAATATTTGACTGCCTGCGAGGGCTACTAAATGAGCTCCCGGGCACAACGGAACATCCATGTTCCTTTGCCATATCAGTTAACACCTCACTATCATAATTTATAGTCCCGATCGAAAACCGACAAAACAACGGGCTCGTGGCTCAATGGGAGAGCATAACACTCAATGATTAAAAGTCGCGTGGATGAATCTAGGAGGGTGATCAACACCAGGGATTGGGTGTGACTGGCTAATGACAGATAATTAGCCAGAAATGACCATTCCAGTCTCCTTTGTCATTGACGGGTCCACCTTATCATCTTATTCCCCAAGTTTCTATTTGACTGACTGCGTCGGCTCTAAAGTGAGCTCAAGGGCACAACGGAACATCCATGTTCCTATTCCAGATCAATGAAAACCGCAATATCATAATTCATAGTCCCGGTCACAAACCGACAAACCGCGGGCCCATGGCATAATGGTAGAATGTAGCACTCAATGACCAAAGGTCGCGGGTTTGAATCTCGGGTGATTCACAAAAGGGGATTGGGAATTACTGGTTAGTGATGGCTTTTAAGCCAAAAATTGCCATTCTGATCTCCTTTGTCTTGGTCAGGTCTAGCTTATCATCATATTACCCAAGTTACCATGCGACTGCCTGCAAGTGTTCTTAAGTGAGCTTCAAAGCACAACGCACCATTCATGTTTTTTACCAAGTTTGGTGAACACCTCACTATCAAAATTTATAATCCCGATCGAAAACCGAAAAAACATCGGCCCCGAGGCCCAATATTAGTGTGTTCCTCTCAATAACCAAAGTTCGCGAGATCTAAACTCGGGTGATTCACACCCAGGATTGGGTATGACTGGATGATGACGGCTAATAAATAGGAAATGGCAATTACGGTCTCCTTTAACTTTGTTGGTTGCACCTTATCATTATATTCCCCGATTTGCCATTCGACTGCCTCCAAGCGCTCTTAAGTGAGCTCCAGGGCAAAAAGGAACATCCATGTTCCTAACCCAGATCGGTAAACAGCTCACTATCATAATTCATAATCCCAATCGAAACCGAAAAAGCAACCGGCCTGTGGCTCAATGGTAAACTGTTACCCTTAATGACAAATGTCGCGGGTTCGAACATCGACGGATCCAAATCCGGAATTGCGTATGAATGGATAATGACGGCTAATAAGCCATAAATAGGCATTCCGGTCTCCCTTGAATTTGTCGATTCCACCTCATCATCATATTTCCCAAGTTGCCATGCATGTGCCTACGCAAGCTTTAAAGTGATCACCAGGGCACAAAGGAACATCCATGTTACTTTGCCATATCGGTTAACACCTTACTATCATAATTCATAGTCCCGATCGAAAACCGACAAAACAACGGGCACGTGGCCCAATGGTAGAGCATAACACTCAATGACCAAAGGTCGCGTTGTTAAATCTCGTGTGATCAACACCAGGGATTGGGTATGACTGGCTAAATACAGCTAGTTAGCCAGAAATGGCCATGACTGTTTCCTTTGTCATTGACGGGTCCACCTTATCATCATATTCCCAAAGTTTCTATTCGACTGCCTGCGTCGGCTCTTAAGTGAGCTCCAGGGCACAACTGAACATTCATGTTCCTATTCCAGATCAATAAAAACCGCACTATCATAATTCATAGTCCCGGTCACAAACCGACAAACCGTGGGCCCATGGCACAATGGTAGATTGTAGCACTCAATGACCAAAGGTCGTGGGTTCGAAACTCGGGTGATTTACACAGGCGTTGGGATTGACTGGCTAGTGACGGCTTATAAGCCAAAAATTGCAATTCTGGTCTCCCTCGTCTTGGTCAGGTCCACCTTATCATCATATTCCCCAAGTTTCTATTCGACTGCCTGCGTCGGCTCTAAAGTGAGCTCCAGGGCACAACTGAACATTCATGTTCCTATTCCAGATCAATAAAAACCGCACTATCATAATTCATAGTCCCGGTCACAAACCGACAAAACCGTGGGCCCATGGCACAATGGTAGAGTGTAGCACTCAATGACCAAAGGTCGTGGGATCGAAACTCGGGTGATTTACACAGGGGTTGGGATTGACTGGCAAGTGACGGCTTATAAGCCAAAAATTGCCATTCTCGTCTCCCTTGTCTTGGTCAGGTCCACCTTATCATCATATTCCCAAGTTTCTATTCGACTGCCTGCGTCGGCTCTTAAAGTGAGCTCCAGGGCACAACTGAACATTCATGTTTCTATTCCAGATCAATAAAAACCGCACTATCATAATTCATAGTCCAGGTCACAAACCGACAAACCGTGGGCCCATGGCACAATGGTAGAGTGTAGCACTCAGTGACCAAAGGTCGTGGGTTCGAAACTCGGGTGATTCACACAGGGGTTGGGATTGACTGGCTAGTGACGGCTAATAAGCCAAAAATTGCCATTCTGGTCTCCCTTGTCTTAGTAAGGTCCACCTTATCATCATATTCCCCAAGTTTCTATTCGACTGCCTGCGTCGGCTCTTAAGTGAGCTCCAGGGCACAACTGAACATTCATGTTCCTATTCCAGATCAATAAAAACCGCACTATCAAAATTCATAGTCCCGGTCACAAACCGACAAACCGTGGGCCCATGGCACAATGGTAGAGTGTAGCACTCAATGACCAAAGGTCGTGGGTTCGAAACTCGGGTGATTTACACAGGGGTTGGGATTGACTGGCTAGTGACGGCTTATAAGCCAAAAATTGCAATTCTGGTCTCCCTCGTCTTGGTCAGGTCCACCTTTATCATCATATTTCCCAAGTTTCTATTCGACTGCCTGCGTCGGCTCTTAAGTGAGCTCCAGGGCACAACTGAACATTCATGTTCCTATTCCAGATCAATAAAAACCGCACTATCATAATTCATAGTCCCGGTCACAAACCGACAAACCGTGGGCCCATGGCACAATGGTAGAGTGTAGCACTCAGTGACCAAAGGTCGTGGGTTAGATACTCGGGTGATTTACACAGGGGTTGGGATCGACCGGCTTGTGACGGCTAATAAGCGAAAAATTGCCATTCTGGTTTCCTTTTTCTTGGTCAGGTCCAGCTTATCATCATATTCCCCAAGTTTCTATTCGACTGCTGTCGTCGGCTCTTAAGTGAGCTCCAGGGCACAACTGAACATTCATGTTCCTATTCCAGATCAATAAAAACCGCACTATCAGCATTCTATAGTCCAGGTCTCAAACCGACAAACCGTGGGCCCATGGCACAATGGTAGAGTGTAGCACTCAGTGACCAAAGGTCGTGGGTTAGATACTCGGGTGATTTACACAGGGGTTGGGATTTACCGGCTTGTGACGGCTAATAAGCGAAAAATTGCCATTCTGGTTTCCTTTTTCTTGGTCAGGGTCCAGCTTATCATCATATTCCCCAAGTTTCTATTCGACTGCTGTCGTCGGCTCTTAAGTGAGCTCCAGGGCACAACTGAACATTCATGTTCCTATTCCAGATCAATAAAAACCGCACTATCATAATTCATAGTCCCGGTCACAAACCGACAAACCGTGGGCCCATGGCACAATGGTAGATTGTAGCACTCAATGACCAAAGGTCGTGGGTTCGATACTCGGGTGATTTACACAGGGGTTGGGATTGACCGGCTTGTGACGGCTAAAAGGCTAAAAATTGCCATTCTGGTTTCCTTTTTCTTGGTCAGGTCCTGCTTATCATCATATTCCCCAAGTTTCTATTCGACTGCCTGCGTCGGCTCTTAAGTGAGCTCCAGGGCACAACTGAACATTCATGTTCCTATTCCAGATCAATAAAAACCGCACTATCATAATTCATAGTCCCGGTCACAAACCGACAAACCGTGGGCCCATGGCACAATGGTAGAATGTAGCACTCAATGACTAAAGGTCAAGGGTTCGAAACTCAGGTGATTCACACAGGGTTTGGGATTGACTGGCTAGTGCCGGCTTATAAGCCAAAAATTGCCATTTTGGTCTCCCTTGTCTTGGTCAGGTCCAGCTTATCATCATATTCCCCAAGTTTCTATTCGACTGCCTGCGTCGGCTCTTAAGTGAGCTCCAGGGCACAACTAAAAATTCATGTTCCTATTCCAGATCAATAAAAACCGCACTGTCATAATTTATAGTCCAGGTCACAAACCGACAAACCGTGGGCCCATGGCACAATGGTAGAGTGTAGCACTCAATGACCAAAGGTCGTGGGTTCGAAACTCGGGTGATTTACACAGGGGTTGGGATTGACTGGCTAGTGACGGCTTATAAGCCAAAAATTGCCATTCTGGTCTCCCTTGTCTTGGTCAGGTCCATCTTATCATCATATTCCCCAAGTTTCTATTCGACTGCTGTCGTCGGCTCTTAAGTGAGCTCCAGGGCACAACTGAACATTCATGTTCCTATTCCAGATCAATAAAAACCGCACTATCATAATTCATAGTCCCGGTCACAAACCGACAAACCGTGGGTCCATGGCACAATGGTAGATTGTAGCACTCAATGACCAAAGGTCGTGGGTTCGAAACTCGGGTGATTTACACAGGGGTTGGGATTGACTGGCTAGTGATGGCTTATAAGCCAAAAATTGCAATTCTGGTCTCCCTCGTCTTGGTCAGGTCCACCTTATCATCATATTCCCCAAGTTTCTATTCGACTGCCTGCGTCGGCTCTTAAGTGAGCTCCAGGGCACAACTGAACATTCATGTTCCTATTCCAGATCAATAAAAACCGCACTATCATAATTTATAGTCCCGGTCACAAACCGACAAACCGTGGGCCCATGGCACAATGGTAGAATGTAGCACTCAGTGACCAAAGGTCGTGGGTTCGATACTCGGGTGATTTACACAGGGGTTGGGATTGACCGGCTTGTGACGGCTAATAAGCTAAAAATTGCCATTCTGGTTTCCTTTTTCTTGGTCAGGTCCAGCTAATCATCATATTCTTCAAGTTTCTATTCGACTGCTGTCGTCGGCTCTTAAGTGAGCTCCAGGGCACAACTGAACGTTCATGTTCCTATTCCAGATCAATAAAAACCGCACTATCATAATTTATAGTCCCGGTCACAAACCGACAAAACCGTGGGCCCATGGCACAATGGTAGAGTAAAGCACTCAATGACCAAAGGTCGTGGGTTCGAAACACGGGTGATTTACACAGGGGTTGGGATTGACTGGCTAGTGACGGCTTATAAGCCAAAAATTGCCATTCTGGTCTCCCTTGTCTTGTTCAGGTCCAGCTTATCATCATATTCCCCAAGTTTCTATTCGACTGCTGTCGTCGGCTCTTAAGTGAGCTCCAGGGCACAACTGAACATTCATGTTCCTATTCCAGATCAATAAAAACCGCACTATCATAATTCATAGTCCCGGTCACAAACCGACAAAACCGTGGGCCCATGGCACTGGTAGAGTGATAGCACTCAAATGACCAAAGGTCGTGGGTTCGAAACTCAGGGTGATTTACACAGGGTTGGGATTGACTGGCTAGTGACGTCTTATAAGCCAAAAATTGACATTCTGGTCTCCCTTGTCTTGGTCAGGTCCAGCTTATCATCATATTCCCCAAGTTTCTATTCGACTGCTGTCTTCGGCTCTTAAGTGAGCTCCAGGGCACAACTGAACATTCATGTTCCTCTTCCAGATCAATAAAAACCGCACTATCATAATTCATAGTCCCGGTCACAAACCGACAAACCGTGGGCCCATGGCACAATGGTAGAGTGTAGCACTCAATGACCAAAGGTCGTGGGTTCGATACTCGGGTGATTTACACAGGGGTTGGGATTGACGGCTAGTGACGGCTAATAAGCCAAAAATTGCCATTCTGGTCTCCCCTTGTCTTGGTCAGGTCCAGCTTATCATCATAGTCCCCAAGTTTCTATTCGACTGCCTGCGTCGGCTCTTAAGTGAGCTCCAGGGCACAACTGAACATTCATGTTCCTATTCCAGATCAATAAAAACCGCACTATCATAATTCATAGTCCCGGTCACAAACCGACAAACCGTGGGTCCATGGCACAATGGTAGATTGTAGCACTCAATGACCAAAGGTCGTGGGTTCGAAACTCGGGTGATTTACACAGGGGTTGGGATTGACGGCTAGTGACGGCTAATAAGCCAAAAATTGCCATTCTGGTCTCCCTTGTCTTGGTCAGGTCCAGCTTATCATCATATTCCCAAAGTTTCTATTCGACTGCTGTCTTCGGCTCTTAAGTGAGCTCCAGGGCACAACTGAACATTCATGTTCCTATTCCAGATCAATAAAAACCGCACTATCATAATTTATAGTCCCGGTCACAAACCGACAAACCGTGGGCCCATGGCACAATGGTAGAGTGTAGCACTCAATGACCAAGGGTCGTGGGTTCGATACTCGGGTGATTTACACAGGGGTTGGGATTGACCGGCTTGTGACGGCTAATAAGCCAAAAATTGCCATTCTGGTCTCCCTTGTCTTGGTCAGGTCCAGCTTATCATCATAGTCCCCAAGTTTCTATTCGACTGCCTGCGTCGGCTCTTAAGTGAGCACCAGGGCACAACTGAACATTCATGTTCCTATTCCAGATCAATAAAAACCGCACTATCATAATTCATAGTCCCGGTCACAAACCGACAAACCGTGGGCCCATGGCACAATGGTAGAATGTAGCACTCAATGACTAAAGGTCTTGGGTTCGAAACTCAGGTGATTTACACAGGGGTTGGGATTGACTGGCTAGTGACGGCTTATAAGCCAAAAATTGCCATTCTGGTCTCCCTTGTCTTGGTCAGGTCCAGCTTATCATCATAGTCCCCAAGTTTCTATTCGACTGCCTGCGTCGGCTCTTAAGTGAGCTCCAGGGCACAACTGAACATTCATGTTCCTATTCCAGATCAATAAAAACCGCACTATCATAATTTATAGTCCCGGTCACAAACCGACAAACCGTGGGCCCATGGCACAATGGTAGAGTGTAGCACTCAATGACCAAAGGTCGTGGGTTCGAAACTCGGGTGATTTACACAGGGGTTGGGATTGACTGGCTAGTGACGGCTTATAAGCCAAAAATTGCCATTCTGGTCTCCCTTGTCTTGGTCAGGTCCAGCTTATCATCATATTCCCCAAGTTTCTATTCGACTGCTGTCTTCGGCTCTTAAGTGAGCTCCAGGGCACAACTGAACATTCATGTTCCTATTCCAGATCAATAAAAACCGCACTATCATAATTCATAGTCCCGGTCACAAACCGACAAAACCGTGGGCCCATGACACAATGGTAGAATGTAGCACTCAATGACTAAAGGTCGTGGGTTCGAAACTCAGGTGATTCACACAGGGGTTGGGATTGACTGGCTAGTGACGGCTTATAAGCCAAAAATTGCCATTCTGGTCTCCCTTGTCTTGGTCAGGTCCAGCTTATAATCATTTTCCCCAAGTTTCTATTCGACTGCCTGCGTCGGCTCTTAAGTGAGCTCCAGGGCACAACTGAACATTCATGTTCCTATTCCAGATCAATAAAAACCGCACTATCATAATTCATAGTCCCGGTCACAAACCGACAAACCGTGGGTCCATGGCACAATGGTAGATTGTAGCACTCAATGACCAAAGGTCGTGGGTTCGAAACTCGGGTGATTTACACAGGGGTTGGGATTGACTGGCTAGTGACGGCTTAATAAGCCAAAAAAATTGCCATTCTGGTCTCCCCTTTGTCTTGGTCAGGTCCAGCTTATCATCATATTCCCCAAGTTTCTATTCGACTGCCTGCGTCGGCTCTTAAGTGAGCTCCAGGGCACAACTGAACATTCATGTTCCTATTCCAGATCAATAAAAAAACCGCACTATCATAATTCATAGTCCCGGTCACAAACCGACAAACCGTGGGCCCATGGCACAATGGTAGAATGTAGCACTCAATGACTAAAGGGTCGTGGGTTCCGAAACTCCGGGTGATTTACACAGGGGTTGGGATTGACTGGCTAGTGACGGCTTATAAGCCAAAAATTGCCATTCTGGTCTCCCTTGTCTTGGTCAGGGTCCAGCTTATCATCATAGTCCCCAAGTTTCTATTCGACTGCCTGCGTCGGCTCTTAAGTGAGCTCCAGGGCACAACTGAACATTCATGTTCCTATTCCAGATCAATAAAAACCGCACTATCATAATTTATAGTCCCGGTCACAAAACCGACAAACCGTGGGCCCATGGCACAATGGTAGAGTGTAGCACTCAATGACCAAAGGTCGTGGGTTCGAAACTCGGGTGATTTACACAGGGGTTGGGATTGACTGGCTAGTGACGGCTTATAAGCCAAAAATTGCCATTCTGGTCTCCCTTGTCTTGGTCAGGTCCAGCTTATCATCATATTCCCCAAGTTTCTATTCGACTGCTGTCTTCGGCTCTTAAGTGAGCTCCAGGGCACAACTGAACATTCATGTTCCTATTCCAGATCAATAAAAACCGCACTATCATAATTCATAGTCCCGGTCACAAACCGACAAACCGTGGGCCCATGGCACAATGGTAGAATGTAGCACTCAATGACTAAAGGTCGTGGGTTCGAAACTCAGGTGATTCACACAGGGGTTGGGATTGACTGGCTAGTGACGGCTTATAAGCCAAAAATTGCCATTCTGGTCTCCCTTGTCTTGGTCAGGTCCAGCTTATAATCATTTTCCCCAAGTTTCTATTCGACTGCCTGCGTCGGCTCTTAAGTGAGCTCCAGGGCACAACTGAACATTCATGTTCCTATTCCAGATCAATAAAAACCGCACTATCATAATTCATAGTCCCGGTCACAAACCGACAAACCGTGGGTCCATGGCACAATGGTAGATTGTAGCACTCAATGACCAAAGGTCGTGGGTTCGAAACTCGGGTGATTTACACAGGGGTTGGGATTGACGGCTAGTGACAGCTAATAAGCCAAAAAGTGCCATTCTGGTCTCCCTTGTCTTGGTCAGGTCCAGCTTATCATCATATTCCCAAAGTTTCTATTCGACTGCTGTCTTCGGCTCTTAAGTGAGCTCCAGGGCACAACTGAACATTCATGTTCCTATTCCAGATCAATAAAAACCGCACTATCATAATTCATAGTCCCGGTCACAAACCGACAAACCGTGGGCCCATGGCACAATGGTAGAGTGTAGCACTCAATGACCAAGGGTCGTGGGTTCGATACTCGGGTGATTTACACAGGGGTTGGGATTGACGGCTAGTGACGGCTAATAAGCCAAAAATTGCCATTCTGGTCTCCCTTGTCTTGGTCAGGTCCAGCTTATCATCATAGTCCCCAAGTTTCTATTCGACTGCCTGCGTCGGCTCTTAAGTGAGCTCCAGGGCACAACTGAACATTCATGTTCCTATTCCAGATCAATAAAAACCGCACTATCATAATTCATAGTCCCGGTCACAAACCGACAAACCGTGGGTCCATGGCACAATGGTAGATTGTAGCACTCAATGACCAAAGGTCGTGGGTTCGAAACTCGGGTGATTTACACAGGGGTTGGGATTGACGGCTAGTGACGGCTAATAAGCCAAAAATTGCCATTCTGGTCTCCCTTGTCTTGGTCAGGTCCAGCTTATCATCATAGTCCCCAAGTTTCTATTCGACTGCCTGCGTCGGCTCTTAAGTGAGCTCCAGGGCACAACTGAACATTCATGTTCCTATTCCAGATCAATGAAAACCGCACTATCATAATTTATAGTCCCGGTCACAAAACCGACAAACCGTGGGCCCATGGCACAATGGTAGAGTGTAGCACTCAATGACCAAAGGTCGTGGGTTCGAAACTCGGGTGATTTACACAGGGGTTGGGATTGACTGGGCTAGTGACGGCTTATAAGCCAAAAATTGCCATTCTGGTCTCCTTGTCTTGGTCAGGTCCAGCTTATCATCATATTCCCCAAGTTTCTATTCGACTGCTGTCGTCGGCTCTTAAGTGAGCTCCAGGGCACAACTGAACATTCATGTTCCTATTCCAGATCAATAAAAACCGCACTATCATAATTCATAGTCCCGGTCACAAACCGACAAACCGTGGGCCCATGGCGCAATGGTAGGGTGTAGCACTCAATGACCAAGGGTCGGTGGGTTCCGAAACTCGGGTGATTTACACAGGGGTTGGGATTGACTGGCTAGTGACGGCTTATAAGCCAAAAATTGCCATTCTGGTCTCCCTTGTCTTGGTCAGGTCCAGCTTATCATCATATTCCCCAAGTTTCTATTCGACTGCTGTCTTCGGCTCTTAAGTGAGCTCCAGGGCACAACTGAACATTCATGTTCCTATTCCAGATCAATAAAAACCCGCACTATCATAATTCATAGTCCCGGTCACAAACCGACAAACCGTGGGCCCATGGCACAATGGTAGAGTGTAGCACTCAATGACCAAAGGGTCGTGGGTTCGAAACTCAGGTGATTTACACAGGGGTTGGGATTGACTGGCTAGTGACGGCTTATAAGCCAAAAATTGCCATTCTGGTCTCCCTTGTCTTGGTCAGGGTCCAGCTTATCATCATATTCCCCAAGTTTCTATTCGACTGCTGCGTCGGCTCTTAAAGTGAGCTCAGGGCACAACTGAACATTCATGTTCCTATTCCAGATCAATAAAAACCGCACTATCATAATTCATAGTCCCGGTCACAAACCGACAAACCGTGGGCCCATGGCACAATGGTAGAGTGTAGCACTCAATGACCAAAGGTCGTGGGTTCGAAACTCAGGTGATTCACACAGGGGTTGGGATTGACTGGCTAGTGACGGCTTATAAGCCAAAAATTGCCATTCTGGTCTCCCTTGTCTTGGTCAGGTCCAGCTTATCATCATATTCCCCAAGTTTCTATTCGACTGCTGTCGTCGGCTCTTAAGTGAGCTCCAGGGCACAACTGAACATTCATGTTCCTATTCCAGATCAATAAAAACCGCACTATCATAATTCATAGTCCCGGTCACAAACCGACAAACCGTGGGCCCATGGCACAATGGTAGAGTGTAGCACTCAATGACCAAAGGTCGTGGGTTCGATACTCGGGTGATTTACACAGGGGTTGGGATTGACTGGCTAGTGACGGCTTATAAGCCAAAAATTGCCATTCTGGTCTCCCTTGTCTTGGTCAGGTCCAGCTTATCATCATAGTCCCCAAGTTTCTATTCGACTGCCTGCGTCGGCTCTTAAGTGAGCTCCAGGGCACAACTGAACATTCATGTTCCTATTCCAGATCAATAAAAACCGCACTATCATAATTCATAGTCCCGGTCACAAACCGACAAACCGTGGGCCCATGGCACAATGGTAGAGTGTAGCACTCAATGACCAAAGGTCGTGGGTTCGAAACTCGGGTGATTTACACAGGGGTTGGGATTGACTGGCTAGTGACGGCTAATAAGCCAAAAATTGCCATTCTGGTCTCCCTTTGTCTTGGTCAGGGTCCAGCTTATCATCATTTTCCCCAAGTTTCTATTCGACTGCCTGCGTCGGCTCTTAAGTGAGCTCCAGGGCACAACTGAACATTCATGTTCCTATTCCAGATCAATAAAAACCGCACTATCATAATTCATAGTCCCGGTCACAAACCGACAAACCGTGGGTCCATGGCACAATGGTAGAGTGTAGCACTCAATGACCAAAGGGTCGTGGGTTCGAAACTCGGGTGATTTACACAGGGGTTGGGATTGACTGGCTAGTGACGGCTTATAAGCCAAAAAATTGCCATTCTGGTCTCCCTTGTCTTGGTCAGGTCCAGCTTATCATCATAGTCCCCAAGTTTCTATTCGACTGCCTGTCGTCGGCTCTTAAGTGAGCTCCAGGGCACAACTGAACATTCATGTTCCTATTCCAGATCAATAAAAACCGCACTATCATAATTCATAGTCCGGTCACAAACCGACAAACCGTGGGCCCATGGCACAATGGTAGAATGTAGCACTCAATGACCAAGGGTCGTGGGTTCGAAAACTCGAGGTGATTTACACAGGGGTTGGGATTGACTGGCTAGTGACGGCTTATAAGCCAAAAAATTGCCATTCTGGTCTCCCTTGTCTTGGTCAGGTCCAGCTTATCATCATATTCCCCAAGTTTCTATTCGACTGCTGTCTTCAGCTCTTAAGTGAGCTCCAGGGCACAACTGAACATTCATGTTCCTATTCCAGATCAATAAAAAAACCGCACTATCATAATTTCATAGTCCCGGTCACAAACCGACAAACCGTGGGCCCATGGCACAATGGTAGAGTGTAGCACTCAATGACCAAAGGGTCGTGGGTTCGATACTCGAGGTGATTTACACAGGGGTTGGGATTGACTGGCTAGTGACGGCTAATAAGCCAAAAAATTGCCATTCTGGTCTCCCTTGTCTTGGTCAGGGTCCAGCTTATCATCATATTCCCCAAGTTTCTATTCGACTGCTGTCGTCGGCTCTTAAGTGAGCTCCAGGGCACAACTGAACATTCATGTTCCTATTCCAGATCAATAAAAACCAGCACTATCATAATTCATAGTCCCGGTCACAAACCGACAAACCGTGGGCCCATGGCACAATGGTAGATTGTAGCACTCAATGACCAAAGGTCGTGGGTTCGAAACTCAGGTGATTCACACAGGGGTTGGGATTGACTGGCTAGTGACGTCTTATAAGCCAAAAATTGCCATTCTGGTCTCCCTTGTCTTGGTCAGGTCCAGCTTATCATCATATTCCCCAAGTTTCTATTCGACTGCTGTCTTCGGCTCTTAAGTGAGCTCCAGGGCACAACTGAACATTCATGTTCCTATTCCAGATCAATAAAAACCGCACTATCATAATTCATAGTCCCGGTCACAAACCGACAAACCGTGGGCCCATGGCACAATGGTAGAGTGTAGCACTCAATGACCAAGGGTCGTGGGTTCGATACTCAGGTGATTTACACAGGGGTTGGGATTGACGGCTAGTGACGGCTAATAAGCCAAAAATTGCCATTCTGGTCTCCCTTGTCTTGGTCAGGTCCAGCTTATCATCATATTCCCCAAGTTTCTATTCGACTGCTGCGTCGGCTCTTAAGTGAGCTCCAGGGCACAACTGAACATTCATGTTCCTATTCCAGATCAATAAAAAAACCGCACTATCATAATTCATAGTCCCGGTCACAAACCGACAAACCGTGGGTCCATGGCACCAATGGTAGATTGTAGCACTCAATGACCAAGGGTCGTGGGTTCGAAACTCGGGTGATTTACACAGGGGTTGGGATTGACGGCTAGTGACGGCTAATAAGCCAAAAATTGCCATTCTGGTCTCCCTTGTCTTGGTCAGGTCCAGCTTATCATCATAGTCCCCAAGTTTCTATTCGACTGCCTGTCGTCGGCTCTTAAGTGAGCTCCAGGGCACAACTGAACATTCATGTTCCTATTCCAGATCAATAAAAAACCGCACTATCATAATTCATAGTCCCGGTCACAAACCGACAAACCGTGGGTCCCATGGCACAATGGTAGAGTGTAGCACTCAATGACCCAAGGGTCGTGGGTTCGAAACTCGGGTGATTTACACAGGGGTTGGGATTGACTGGCTAGTGACGGCTAATAAGCCAAAAAAATTGCCATTCTGGTCTCCCTTGTCTTGGTCAGGTCCAGCTTATCATCATATTCCCCAAAGTTTCTATTCGACTGCCTGCGTCGGCTCTTAAGTGAGCACCAGGGCACAACTGAACATTCATGTTCCTATTCCAGATCAATAAAAAACCGCACTATCATAATTCATAGTCCCGGTCACAAACCGACAAACCGTGGGCCCATGGCACAATGGTAGATTGTAGCACTCAATGACCAAAGGTCGTGGGTTCGAAACTCAGGTGATTTACACAGGGGTTGGGATTGACTGGCTAGTGACGGCTTATAAGCCAAAAATTGCCATTCTGGTCTCCCTTGTCTTGGTCAGGTCCAGCTTATCATCATAGTCCCCAAGTTTCTATTCGACTGCCTGCGTCGGCTCTTAAGTGAGCTCCAGGGGCACAACTGAACATTCATGTTCCTATTCCAGATCAATAAAAACCGCACTATCATAATTCATAGTCCCGGTCACAAACCGACAAACCGTGGGCCCATGGCACAATGGTAGAATGTAGCACTCAATGACCAAAGGTCGTGGGTTCGAAACTCGGGTGATTTACACAGGGGTTGGGATTGACTGGCTAGTGACGGCTTATAAGCCAAAAATTGCCATTCTGGTCTCCCTTGTCTTGGTCAGGTCCAGCTTATCATCATATTCCCCAAGTTTCTATTCGACTGCCTGCGTCGGCTCTTAAGTGAGCTCCAGGGCACAACTGAACATTCATGTTCCTATTCCAGATCAATAAAAACCGCACTATCATAATTCATAGTCCCGGTCACAAACCGACAAAACCGTGGGCCCATGGCACAATGGTAGAGTGTAGCACTCAATGACCAAAGGTCGTGGGTTCGAAAACTCGGGTGATTTACACAGGGGTTGGGATTGACTGGCTAGTGACGGCTTATAAGCCAAAAATTGCCATTCTGGTCTCCCTTGTCTTGGTCAGGTCCAGCTTATCATCATATTCCCCAAGTTTCTATTCGACTGCCTGCGTCGGCTCTTAAGTGAGCTCCAGGGCACAACTGAACATTCATGTTCCTATTCCAGATCAATAAAAACCGCACTATCATAATTCATAGTCCCGGTCACAAACCGACAAACCGTGGGCCCATGGCACAATGGTAGAATGTAGCACTCAATGACCAAAGGTCGTGGGTTCGAAACTCGGGTGATTCACACAGGGGTTGGGATTGACTGGCTAGTGACGGCTTATAAGCCAAAAATTGCCATTCTGGTCTCCCTTGTCTTGGTCAGGTCCAGCTTATCATCATATTCCCCAAGTTTCTATTCGACTGCCTGCGTCGGCTCTTAAGTGAGCTCCAGGGCACAACTGAACATTCATGTTCCTATTCCAGATCAATAAAAACCGCACTATCATAATTCATAGTCCCGGTCACAAACCGACAAACCGTGGGCCCATGGCACAATGGTAGAGTGTAGCACTCAATGACCAAAGGTCGTGGGTTCGAAACTCGGGTGATTTACACAGGGGTTGGGATTGACTGGCTAGTGACGGCTTATAAGCCAAAAATTGCCATTCTGGTCTCCCTTGTCTTGGTCAGGTCCAGCTTATCATCATATTCCCCAAGTTTCTATTCGACTGCTGTCGTCGGCTCTTAAGTGAGCTCCAGGGCACAACTGAACATTCATGTTCCTATTCCAGATCAATAAAAACCGCACTATCATAATTCATAGTCCCGGTCACAAACCGACAAACCGTGGGCCCATGGCACAATGGTAGAGTGTAGCACTCAATGACCAAAGGTCGTGGGTTCGATACTCGGGTGATTTACACAGGGGTTGGGATTGACTGGCTAGTGACGGCTTATAAGCCAAAAATTGCCATTCTGGTCTCCCTTGTCTTGGTCAGGTCCAGCTTATCATCATATTCCCCAAGTTTCTATTCGACTGCCTGTCGTCGGCTCTTAAGTGAGCTCCAGGGCACAACTGAACATTCATGTTCCTATTCCAGATCAATAAAAACCGCACTATCATAATTCATAGTCCCGGTCACAAACCGACAAACCGTGGGCCCATGGCACAATGGTAGAGTGTAGCACTCAATGACCAAAGGTCGTGGGTTCGAAACTCGGGTGATTTACACAGGGGCTGGGATTGACTGGCTAGTGACGGCTTATAAGCCAAAAATTGCCATTCTGGTCTCCCTTGTCTTGGTCAGGTCCAGCTTATCATCATATTCCCCAAGTTTCTATTCGACTGCTGTCGTCGGCTCTTAAGTGAGCTCCAGGGCACAACTGAACATTCATGTTCCTATTCCAGATCAATAAAAACCGCACTATCATAATTCATAGTCCCGGTCACAAACCGACAAACCGTGGGCCCATGGCGCAATGGTGAGAGTGTAGCACTAAATGACCAAAAGGTCGTGGGTTCGAAACTCGGGTGATTTACACAGGGGTTGGGATTGACTGGCTAGTGACGGCTTATAAGCCAAAAATTGCCATTCTGGTCTCCATTGTCTTGGTCATGTCTACCTTATCATCATATTCCCCAAGTTTCTATTCGACTGCCTGCGTCGGCTCTTAAGTGAGCTCCAGGGCACAACTGAACATTCATGTTCCTATTCCGAATCAATAAAAACCGCACTATCATAATTCATGGTCCCGGTCACAAACCGACAAACCGTGGGCCCATGGCACAATGGTAGAATGTAGCACTCAAATGACTAAAGGTCGTGGGTTCGAAAACTCGGGTGATTTACACAGGGGTTGGGATTGACTGGCTAGTGACGGCTTATAAACCAAAAATTGCCATTCTGGTCTCCCTTGTCTTGGTCAGGTCCAGCTTATCATCATATTCCCCAAGTTTCTATTCGACTGCTGCGTCGGCTCTTAAAGTGAGCTCCAGGGCACAACTGAACATTCATGTTCCTATTCCAGATCAATAAAACCGCACTATCATGAATTCATGGTCGGTCACAAAACCGACAAACCGTGGGCCCATGGCACAATGGTAGAGTGTAGCACTCAATGACCAAAGGTCGTGGGTTC